>JAVJIF010017214.1:0-135715 GCA_038442645.1 Agave tequilana | reverse complement strand
CTTTGATCTCACCTTTAGATCTTGTGCAGTGAGCAAATTAAGTAAGTTGGGCTCCACAAAAATTGGATTTCTGAAATAGAAGTGGGCTCATGATTGGGCCGTATGTGGGGCCATCTGGGGGTGATAGCACATGGGGATTAGATGGAGGGGACTAATTTAATTTTTATTTATTGATTAGTTTATTTATTTATTATAATTGAATTGTTTGAGGGTGACAATGATGAGTGACATTTCATGTGAGCATCTGAATCCTGGAGGAGTCAGGTTAATAATAATTAAAAAAATGTTTTTTTTAATCATAAGTTGATGGAAAATGTAATGGACATTATTAACCTATGACAATGTAAAGCTTTTTTTTAAAAAAATTTTAGTGTTCGTATATGAAGATGAAGATAATGTTTGGATGTAAAGGTAACTCAACTCATGCTATTTCTATTTATGTTTTAAAAATAAATAATAATTTTCTAAAGATAGGAGTTTAGATGAGTCACAAGATAATCTCAACACAATAATGATAAAATTATGATATTGAAAACTTTTGTTCTTAATATAATTGTTGAGTTTGTGTCTCTCGTCTGAATAACCATCCCCTTAATTAATAAGTTCTCACTATTCAGAACTTAGCATAATGACATGCTACAGAAATAAAAGAATTTTTATTTTTTTTAAGAGTAACTAGTCTCAGAGATCTTCTAATTGTGCTCGAGAGATACTTGCTTAAAATTTGAAATGTTTGTTTTAAAACAATAGTTGTGTTCATTACTTGAGAATGTGAATGATAATTGAAGATGAAATGAAGGCAGATGTGACTAATTTCTCTCTTTTATGAACTTCACCTCTCTGTCCATGACTTTTGTATGCCTAGTTAACATAATTGGACACAATGAAGTTATCAGTTAATCACATAGGCAAGAAGATGGTTGCCTTCCATTGTCACCGAGAACAAAGATTACCCACCAAGGTCAGTTGTCCACATGACGTTAACGAATAACACTGGTCATGATAAGTCTTAAATCTGAGACCTCTCATACTCTATCAAAACAATGGAAACAGTTTTCTGTTAAATGAAGTGAATTTTCTCATGACCTGAAGTGAAATTCTATTAACTAAGTTACTGATATTTTTCTATTAAGAATATGAGAAAGAGGCTTGAATTATTGCTTGTTTTCCGGAGATGTTTGTCCTCTGTTACATTTTTCACGTGCCACTAACTGTCTCTTCTCTTTTGTGATCTCATCAAGCAAAATTATCCCATATGATATAATCAACAAAGCGTTTCAGTCATATGGTAATTTCTTTTTCTCTTGAAGCCTGACAAGTACATTGACTTTTACCCAAACTCAATGGATACTTTGGTTACCGATATTGTCAAATATTAATATAATCCGATATACTCGAAACGAACAATCGGCCAATTTGGATATCAAAATTTTATCAACTAATATTGATGACGATACTGAGATTCCAATCATTATAAAGATAAAAACTCCAGCAAAAAAAGTCCACCAAATCATAAAGAGGAGCTAACATGCCATTGCAACCGTATACTATTTTGTCGATGACTATGATTTTTTTGAACCAAGGGGCGGGTAGATAGCTTATTTCCTAAATGCACAGCGTTAAACTTGACCCCATCAAGAAAATGTTGCGATCAGATGCGCCACATCTGGATGAAAGAACTCGATCGTTACAACATCTCATATTTTGTTCTCTTCAAACTTTTTTTTATTTTTTATCTATTCTCTTTTTGATGGCAGGATTAAATTTCTATGGATGTTTTATTTTGTTACTGAAAGATGTATATGCAAAATCTGTTTCCCAGTTTACAATTATTAATGATAAAACAGTTTGTAGTTCTTACATGCACGTACACGAGCGTAAACATCTTTACATTGAAATCTACATGCAGACTCTATGGTTTCGATTTAAATGATATAATCTACTTTTGGGTTTCTAGCATAGTTATTGTAAGCTTTTCATATTATCAGTGATATTCCAGCAAAATTCTAAAGAACAATTGGTTTAAAAGATGTTTCAAACTTATTATTGAATAAGTTCATTTGGAATACAAAGGTCTCAAGATGTAACTTGAATGATGACCATTAAGCTGTTGAAATCACTCCTTTATCCTCGTGCGTTTCTCTTTTTTCCACTAACTCTTGTTGTTTGGGCTCTTTCACTCTTTCTTCTCAGGCCATGGATTTCATTTGTCCTCTCATTGAGCCCATCATGTCTTTGTTATTGAATCCTCTCACCAGGCATATTGAATATCTTGTCAAAGTAAGAATAAATGTGCAAAACATGACAAAACACTTGAAAAAATTGAAGATGGTAAGAGACATAAAAGCAAAGCACCAAATAAGTGAATTTGCGTCTGAAAATAGTTAGAAAGCTTGAAGATCAAGTGGATACAAGACAAAAGCATCTGCTGCTGCTGCGTGCGCGCGCAGGCGCAGGCCGGCCAGCTAGTGCTGGCCGGCGGCGAGGGAGGCCTGCCGGCGGCGGTCCCGGCCGCCGGCGTCGCGGTGGCGCGTCAGGCCGAGAGAGAGAGGAATAGAGAGATGGGGGAAGAGGGAGAGAGAGATTTACAGTAGAAGCAGAAGGAGAAAAAGAAAGAGAAGAAGAAGAAGAAGAAGATGGGGGTGGCGCCCGGTGGGGGCAGTGGCACGCCGGACACCTGGCCGCGGGCGACGAGTTAGGCCTGGAACAGAGAGAGAGAGATAGAAGTGAGGAAGAGAGAGGGAAGAAAGACAGAGAAACAAAGAGAGAGAGAGTGAGAGTGGGGGAGAAAGAGATGAGAGACAGAAAAATAGGGATAAATTAGAGAGAGAGAAAGAGAGAGGGAAAGGATTTAAAACGAAAACGAGAAGGCGGTGGTCTAATGGCAGTGGAGGAGGAGTCTGGAAGAAAGGAGAAGAAAGATGGAAATAACTTAAATATTAAGTAATTAATATTATTTTAATGGGTTAAAAATTGACTAGTTTCGAACAGGTCTCAAAAATTCTGTAAATTAAGGAATATAACGATGAGAAGGAATTTGAAATCAAATTCTAGAAATATTATCTGGTTTACATGTTAAAAATCTCGGAATGTATCGCTGATAGTAGACGACACCAGTTCAGTCCGAATTTTGATAAACTTAGCAAAATCCGCAAAAATACTCTAACGTAGAAATATGATTTTAAGACACAAAGTAAAAGCGGATTCTCAAACTTCAACTCCGTTTGTGAATTAAAATCGTAGAGCCAATTATCGGTATCGGTCGACACCGACTTCGAAGATTTTTCAAAGTAATCTAGAAAAATTTCAGAAAATTCTGAAAAAACTATAATATTGAAAAATAATATCTGAAACTGAAATCGGTTCAATCTGACTAGCAAAAACGTCAAATCAATTTTATACGTCGTATAGAAGATTGATACTATGATACGTATATCAGAGATCAGGGGGTTACAGTTGCCAAGAGTCTTGGATTAGCACTTAATGATAATGATGTTGCAAACGTGCAAGTGTCATCTCCTACTACTTGGCAGACAATAGCTTTTTGTTGCCTTTGGATGATGTATGAAAGTTGGTTAATCTTCTTGATGATGGAATTTCCGATACTCACTATAGCAGTGACAATAACCAAACAAAGAGAATGCATAAGGTAACATTGACAACTCGGCTCAAGAAAGTGTGTGGGAAAATGAGTGCTAGCAAGATAATTAGAGGGGAATGTCTTGACGAAGAAGATGCAATTAATGGCTTTATTCATGAAGACTTCAAGGGAAAGAAATCTAGAATCAATTTTAGGAATGCATGGCCTTGTAGAGAATGTTGATTAGTGTGCAGGATCGAAGCAAGGTTTTGGATTCTTTCTTGTTTGCCTCTTAACTCTTGCCTTGTCCCCCCTCCTTGTTCTTTTTCAAAAGAGATTCTTTATCTAATTTCACACTTCATTTGTCTCTGCATGGACTCTTCTAGCAATCTTTATAAGAAGGAAACATTTGTTGGTCTCACATTTCCATTGTCTTCCTCTCTTCTCACCTTCCTTCCCTTTCCTCTTTTGCCTCTTCTTCTCTTCCCATTCTCTTTATCAATTCTCTTGCAACTTCCTCCCTTTACTCATCGGTGGTTACTACGGAGTTGCTAGCAGAAACGTTTGTTTTTATCCAAGGGGGTTTAACTTTCGGCCAATATATAACTTATCGGATCCATATATTGTGAAGGTACTAATCTATTCGTTGTCTTTATGGCGAGTTTGCTTCATTTCCTTTCCTTGTCTTGGGTTTAGTATAGACAAGTATAGAGCCCCCTGTACTCAACTTTCCATTTTTCTTGTTTTGGATCCTCTTAGTGCATGTTAACTATTTGCATTTTTGGAGTACTATATAAGAAATGAGTTCAACTTGTAGGTGGTTTATATAAGTTTAAAAGTGTTGACAAATTAGAACTGTCTGATTGGTCTTTATTTTATATAAAAAAAAATAATTCACAAAATAAATGATGCAAATGAACTATAATGTGAATGTGACTGAAATTTCCAACCACATGCCCAACAATTTTGCCATCTGGGATTTTGTCCAATGAATAATGCAAGCTTTCATTTACGTGTACTGAATGGATGGAGCATCAGTTTTTCTTTTAGAAGATCATCAAGAAAATTACTATGCAAAAGATCTGTAGCAATTTATTATTAAACTTAAAAACAACAAAGAGTAGAAAACAATAATAAATTAAAACCAAGAGTTAGTACGAAACAATTAAGAATAGGAGATCCCAGGTTCAAGATCGGGTTATGACCTTCATTCAAAAAAGAGCCCGCATGAGATTATTTGCTTTAGAAGCTAGGAAATCAATTGTCAATGGCAACATCAAACATGCTCTTAGAGTTTTTAGGAGCTTATGATTGGGTTAATTATAGAGTGAATGCAAGGGATTTTTTTTTCTTTTCTTTTGATATTATTGTACAAATTACCATTACTAATCTTTGAAGTCATCATGTTTTACTTGACTTTCATATTTCCATTGATGCAATGTAGTGTAGCTTAGAAATTTTTTTTCATTCTATTTCTCTTGTTACTTATGCTTCTAGAAGATTCATGGCCATTCACAATCTTGTAGAGTAATGAATTTATAGGATTGGCAAGGTTTTATTAGGAACAAAAAATAAAACTATAATGCTTGATGCTTAGAAACTGATTATTTAACCGAGCCATATCTGATACTGCTGTACCAATTACCATGGCTAATCTTTGAAGTCATCATGTTTTACTAGATTTTCATATTTCCACTGATGCAATGTAGCATAGCTTAGAAATTTTTTTTTTTCAATTTACCCTGTTACTTATGCTTCGAGAGATTCCTTGATGACCATTTGAAGATTCATGGCCATTCGCAATATTGTATAGTAATGAATTTATGCAAAAGATCTGTAGCAATATAGTATTAAACTTAAACACAACAAAGAATAGAAAATAATAGAAAATTAAAACCAAGAGTAAGTACGAAACAATTAAATATAGGAGACCCAGGTTCAAGACCGGGTTATAGCCTTCATTAAAAAAATGAGCCCACATGTGATTATTTGCTTTAGAAGCTAGTAAAGCAATTGTCAATGGCAACACCAAACATGCTCTTAGAGTTTTTAGGAGTTTATGATTTGGGTTAATTATAGAGTGAGTGTAAGAGATTTTTTTTCCTTTTGATATTATTGTACCAATTACCATCGTTAATCTTTGAAGTCATCATGTTTTACTGGACTTTAATATTTTCATTGATGCAATGTAGCATAGCTTAGAAATTTTTTATCTTCTATTTCTCATGTTACTTATGCTTCAAGATTCCTTGATGACCATTTGAAAATTCATGGCCCTTCACAATATTATAGAGTAATGAATTTATAGCATTGGCAAGGTTTTTTAGGAACAAAAGATAAAACTATAGTCCTTGATTCTTAGAAACTAGTTATTTTACATGTACCATGGTGTCATTGACTTTTGTGTAGGGATAATAGAATACATTTGCTTCTAAAATTAAGCATCAAAGGGAAACTGTTGACAATAGTTTGCTTAAAGAGTATTTAATTTTTCAACTGACTTTAGTCACATTGTGAACTGATAATAAGCATATTTTTGATGTCTGACTATCAAAACCATTATTCTGTAGAATTATCTCAAGATGTTGACACTTGCCATATGAATTGTACAAATCAGTTGGAATATTTTATGTTGGTGTTGATAGCTATTAAATGAACTGGGATATGAAACCATTTAGACGCTACTCATTCAATAGAATGGGATTATTTTGATTCAATTGCTTGTAATAACTTTCATGCTCTGAATAAGGCTTGCAATAACTAGGCTTTATATTGAGAGTGAAATTTTGAAATAAGTACTAATGTTTTATGCTTTTACTAGGTCTCTTATTATCTTATTGCATAACATAGTTCATTGGTGTATTTGTGCAAATGGAGAGATGTGTTATCAAGGAGTTCTCTCTAGAACCTTGTCAATAATTTGATTCTTGCTTGCTTGGCTTTTGCTTTTTCTCTCCTATTTTTCTGCAATCTTTTTCTCTCAATTAGGCACCTTTCGCTTTTGTCCCTCTATCTTTTTCATTCTTTTAGAAAGATGTTCTTTTATTATTTTCAGTATGTTTTCCTTCTCCAACTGAATATTAACTAAGCCTTCTAACTACCAAATTTTTTCTTTAAAAAAAAAAAAAATCTTTTTTTCTTTTAAAATAAATCTGTAATAACATTTGAGAGATGGTTTATAACTGAAAATCCAAGTCTGGATTTGATCCTACTATTAAGCATCATAATAGGAATTTAATGATTTTGAGTATGAATGGGAGTTATTTTAGGTCAAATACAAAACATAACCCAAGTTTTATAAAGTACAGGAAATTACAAGTCCCCTTCTCTCTAAATAAAATATCTCTACATGGTTCATTTGCTTTTATTTAGTATGTGTATCGAAGTCTATCCTCTTCAGCTTTTCTTTTAATTTTTAATTTTTTAAATTTTATTTGTTATTATTATTATTATTTGAAAAGAGTTTTGTGCACGGGCTCCACCACTAGGTGTACTTCTATTCTCATCAATAACAATGAGAAGTATCATCTACTATTCCTTGGGGATATGTTGATCATGACGAATGATTTTTTTTATCATCTAAAGATTTATGTACAAAATCCAATCCATTATGGTAGGCAAATTGATAATTTTCTTTTACTAGTTGTACAAATTAAAATATGCTAGACTTGAAAATCATATCAAAATAGCTTTAAGCAAAGAATCCAAGAAATTCTATTTTGATTGATACAAGCAATGATCTAATAACGGGGGGAAGAAAGGAACAACTTGAATAGGATTTCTACTTAAAATTTACATGTAGATCCTATGGTTTTGGTTTAAAATATTTAAATAAATATTCAATGCTGAACACAATGGTAAATGATCGAAAATGTTTCAAACTTGTTCACGAGCACAGTCATTTTGAATTCTCTCTTGCTCAAACTTCCAAGGTTGTGGCAGTGATCTGCTTCTTATTGACCTTGAAGTCAGTTAATAAAAATTTGCCTGATAACGGTAAAGTTCTTGCCTTCTTGGTCTTTCAGTATTATTATTTTTTCTAAGTTCTTATTTGTATGAAAATCTTGTTTTTCTAAAGTTTCCCCAGCCCCTAAAGTCTTGAATTGATTTTTTTTTTATTCTAATCTCCTTTAAAGAGCTGGATTGAATTTCTATGGATGTTTTATTTTTGCTACTGAATGATGTGTATGGAAAATCTAATTTCTATGTTTGCAATTATTAATGAAAAGACCTTTTGTAGTTCTTACATGCGCGTGCGCACCAACACTTACTTTATATTGAAATATACGCGCAGACTCTGATTTTGGTTTTACAGATATAATATAGTTCTGGGTTTCAAATTTACTGTTGAATAAGTTCATACACAATGCAAAGGTCTCAAGCTGTAGCTTGAGTAATGAACCATTAAGCCGTTGAAATTGCTTCTTTATCATCATGCATTTCTCCTTTTCCCACTAGCTATTAAGTTTGCTATTTGGTCTCTTTCAATCTTTCTTCTCAGGCCATGGAGGTCATTAGTGCTCTCATTGAGCCCATTGTGTCTTTGGTATTGAATCCTCTCACAAGGCATATTGGATATCTTTTCAAAGCAAGGACAAATGTGCAGAACATGACAAACAAATTGGAAGAATTGAGAGCTGGGCGGAATGACATTCAGAAGGAGATTGAGGATGCCGAGAGACAACAAAAGCAGAGCACTGAAGAAGTGGATTTATGGCTCGAAAGAGTCAAGAAGGTTGAAGATCAAGTGGATACAACAAAAAATAAATATGAAAATAGAGGGTGCCGTCTCTTTGGAGATTCATCTCTCAATTGTTGTTTAACTTACAAGTGTGGCAAAAGAGCAACTAAATTGCTCGAAGAGATGGTCCAGCTGGAGACGAAAAGAAAAACTTTCGATGCCATTGCAAGAGTGCAGTCTCCAGGGCACGGTCAGACCATACTAACCGAATCCACATTATTAGGGCTGGACCGGTATGTTGAGATGGTTCTAAACCATCTTATTGATGATACTGTGGGAGTCATTGGAATACATGGAATGGGAGGGGTGGGTAAGACGACCTTACTAAAGCAAGTAAATAATTCCTTACTGAAGGAAGACAGATTAGGCTTCAAGCACCTGATCTGGGTTGTGGTTTCTAAGGAATTTCAATTGAAAAATCTTCAAGATAAGGTCGCCAAGAGTCTTGGACTATCATTGAATGAAAAAGATGATGCAGATGAACGTGCCAGCATCATCTCCCGCTACTTGGAAGACAAGAGCTTTTTGTTGCTGTTGGATGATGTATGGGAGAGGGTCAATCTTCTTGATGTTGGAATTCCTGATACTCGCTATAACACCAGTAGCAATAACCAAACAAGGAGAATGCAGAAAGTAATATTGACAACTCGGCTCAAGAAAGTGTGTGGGGAAATGGGTGCCAAAATGATAAAAGTGGAATGTCTTAGCAGAGAAGATGCAAAGACTTTGTTCATGAAGACTTTGGGTGAATGGAATTTAGAATCAAATTTAGGAATACATAGCCTTGTAGAGAAAGTTGTTGATGAGTGTGCTGGATTGCCACTTGCTCTCACAGTCATTGCGCGGGCCATGGCTGCCAAGAAAACCTTTCCAGAGTGGCAAGAGGCTGTTCGGGCTTTGGAAAGGTCTCATGCAAATGAAATTCTGGATGATGAGAATAATGGGATGTTTCACACACTAAAATTTAGTTATGATAGTTTGAAGAGTGATGCTTTGAGAATGTGTTTCTTGTATTGTTCATTGTGGCCTGAAGATTATGATATTCTTGATCTGGACCTCATAACATTTTGCATAGAGACCGATCTTATAAAAGATTTTGATAGCATGAGTGAGGCATATGACAAGGGACACTGTCTCATTGAAGATCTAAAAGGAGCATGCTTATTAGAGGATGGTTCTGAATACTTTCATGTCAAGATGCATGATGTTATTAGGGACTTGGCTTTATGGATAGCTTCAGATTGCGGAGTGAATCAAAACAATTGGATTGTGAAATCAGGAATTGGGCTGAGAGAAGCAACTTCTGAGGTTGGAAAATGGAAAGAAACACAGGTGATATCACTGATGTATAATCGGATAGAAGAATTGTTGTATGTTCCTTTTGAATGTCCCTCCTTGTCATTCCTACTGCTCCGAAACGGGCTTTTGATGGAGATCCATTTCAAGTTTTTCCAAAATATGTGCGCATTAACATACTTGGATCTATCATACACTGGTATCACAGAGCTTCCTAAAAGCATCAGCATGCTGAAAAGATTAAGGTGCTTAAATCTGGAAGGTACTAGGGCGCTTGAATACATACCATTTGGAATGATTTCAAGCATTGAGGAGCTTCAGGTATTAAATATATTTAATAGTAGAATATGTGGGTATTTGGAAGATTGTGTTGGTGGTGTTGAGAACAATGATGATGGTGATGCTAGCGACGATGCTAGCGAAGATTGTGATGGTGATGGTAGGAAGCCAATCGCATGAGTAGGAGAGAAAAATGTCTACTGGAGGAGCTGGAGTGCGTAGCGAAGGTGGGGTTGAAAGGTCTCTCAATTGATGTGTTCTCTGACGATGTTTTTCAACGCCTCTCCATGCTTTCCCATACCGTGTCCATTTGGCGCCTCGACTTGTGGGGATTGAAAGGTGTTGTTAACACTCTCCAGCTACAACACAACATTTGGAGGAGCCTTCAGTTGTTGAGTTTTAACAACAGTGGTGTAGAGGTAGTGGAGTTTGTGGTTGATGCTGAGAGAAAGAGTGAGACCTCCTCATCTCCAATTGAACTACTTGAGATTCAATATTTAGCCCAACTGAAGAAGATCCGTTGGAGGGGAGTGGCTCCATCAGCTGGCTTCTTTCACAAGCTTCGTGATGTGGATATTAGAGGTTGCCACGGGTTGAAGAGCATTAGCTGGGTTCTTGAATTGCCGTCACTCGTGATTTTAAAATTATTTTTATGCCGTGGAATGGAGTGCTTGATAGATGAAGAGGAGGAGCAAGACAGGCCAGCTGTCGCCTTCCCTTCCCTAAAAATACTGCATTTAATTAATCTACCAAATTTGACCCGCATATGTGGTCCCCAATATGGTCTCCCTGCTCTTCAACAACTTTATGTCGAGTATTGTCCCAAGCTGAAGAAATTCCCTTTCCCTTCAAATAACAACGTAATCAGCAGCAAATTGAAGGAAATCAAGTGTGAAAAAGAATGGTGGGAAGGTCTGGAATGGGATGATGAGAGCGTCAAGGCTTCCATGGAGAGCATCGTTACCTTCATTTAATAATTTCCAAAAGATGAGGTATGCTGTGAAGCTTCCTTTTTTATTTCATGCTATTAAATTGTTGCGGTTGGTTTGGACATGCTTTCTATTAAGCAAGCTTTATTTATTTCTTCTAATTATTCCTTACTGCATTCAATTTCTTTTTAATATATTATAATAATTGCTTCCGACTACAGTTTTTACAAAATATGCATAATTAAGGTGCAAAATTGAGGTTTGGATCAGATTGGTGCTACCAAATTACCATCAAATTTGTTACTAAAAAGGACATAAACTACATTTTCAACTTAAATCAATGTTTACTTATTATACTATGTGGTGAAGCACTCTAGCCATCCACCCTCTTTTTTGTATCTTTTCATGGTACTAAATTGTTGTAGTTGGCCTGGAAATTGCTTTTTCTTTAAAAAAAAAAAAATTAGCTTTATTTCCTCTCTTTTGTTATTGCATTCAATTTTTTTATTATAACAATGCTTCCTGCTAAGAGAAGAGCTCGACTTCGGCTCGAACCCGTGGTGCTTGCTGCAGTCAAGTTTCCAATCGAGTATAGATCCTGTTCAAAGTAGTCTGAGCTGAGTCAAGGTGCTACCTAAATCGCCATTTTTTTTTCTTTTGGAAATTAGAACAAAGATCGTAGTCGTCCAGTCTACCAATTTACTAGCAGGCTAGAATTTGCTGGCAAAGTTCAGATGCAACATTTCCATATGGGTTTGCATGACAAGTTGTCTACTAGTCGCTGCTTTTGCATGCTTTAGAAAGAAAATATTCATAATATTTTCAAATAATTTTCAAACTTTTATGATTTATAATCATTCAATATATATTAAAACACTTCAATATTTCTACTAAAACGCAACTATGTTAAGACCTAAGTTTATATTAAAATAAATTACTCCCAGCATTTTTCCTACTAAAAATAAACAAGTTCAGTTATTATAGTATAGTCCTTAAACTTTTCTGCAATTAAAAAAAAAAAGGAAGCCTTTTAGCCTTCAAAACATATTTTAAAAGTTTTATAAATTTGAAAATAGTCTTTAAAAATGTTAGAAATTATTTTAATTTTGTATTCTAGGTTTTCTTATTTGAATGCTAACTTGGTGCTGTAATGACTTGTTAGAGGAGGACTAGAGATATCAAATGGAGGACTTCTTTGTGACCAACATTGGATGAAGAAGAGATGAAGAGGATAGACTCAGTCCATATTCTGTATGGCAGCTTTAAGAGACGTCTCATTTGCTGTTGGCACATGTTTCAGACCGTGAAAATGGATTTAATTATCAAAATGCAGGTTTAATTATTATATGTAATTTGAATTTAACTATCGACAGTGTGCTGCTTGGAGATACGTTTGCAGGATTGATTGATTATCGTATTTGTATTTCTTCCCTTTTCGGATTGTTGATGTTTCTTGGCAATATGTATATATGATCAGTCTTAAGTTTTTAGGTGTCTATAGGCATCGTATCTCTCTTCTTTATTATTTTATAGGCTTCTTAAACTTTCTTTAACTGCGGTGGCCTCCAGCAAGAAACAAGTTGGCGGCAGGCAATGATTTTTGAATTTTTTTTGGTCTTCGCACTGGTATGCAATTTTTGTAACGGGTTTTTTTATTTTTTTTCTAGGTTGTTTTTATATTAATTAACTTTGGTTTTTCTTTCTCCTTCTCTCCGTGACAGCTGTTTCCCGTATCTAGCCTTATCGTCTTACCCCTTCGCATAGTCTTCTGCATGGTCTGGGGAATTTGAAGGCTTTCTCCTCGGTTTAATCTTCTCAAACTACTGAAAAAAGGTTAGTACTACATAATTTTACACCTGCTTTGTAATCATTTTTTCAGAAAAGTCTATTTGGTTGCAACCAAACAGCTCTAAAGGCTCAATTTATAATGATAGAAAGAAGTAGAACATTGATGGATAGAATCAGGTATAGTTAATTTCCAAAAGATGGTTATTTTGCAGGAAGTGAGAAGAAAGACTGGACAAACTATTTCAAGTGTTTTGACTGCTTTATCTTGATATTACAACTTGGAAATTCATTAACACTGTATGTAATGTCCATTTCGTTGACCCTTCTTGAGCTCAATTTCTTATTAAGTTTTCACAACTCTCTTGAGCTCAGCCTTTTAAGGCAAGAGCATTGGATCTTTCAAAATTGACATGAAAATGCTTTGCAGATTAAGTTCAATTGGGAAGAGTTGGATCGAAGTTGAGTACTAACTGTGGTTTTGCAAAGGTTGAGGCCAATTGATACTCTGATACTCCTTAAAATTATTATTTCAAATGCTGGTTATAGAAGCATACTTCTGTAGATCAGTGCAATTTCAGAATTTGAAGCTAGGAATCTGGAGTATAAGTGCTTGAATTATTGTAATTCTTTTAGGCATGAAAATGATATAGCTTTTGAAAATACTTGTGATGGCCTTTGTTGTTGTTTATTGTCTACAGTTTGCATCTCGATCTTCTTCATGTTGCTGGTTTGATTAACTTGTCGGAGATGGCTAGCATAAAGAGGTATAAGATATACTGTGTTTTAGTGCTTTGGATCCAATGTTTTGACTTGTTGAATGAATCTCTCTCTTAGAATTATTTAATAGAAATATCTGATTACACACATTGATGCAGTTTTTAAAGTTTACCCATCACCTTTGGATTCAAGAAGTTGCACTTGACGAGCTCATTAAACCAATCTCTACCGGATATAGGTATACCTGTATTATAATTTGTAAGCTTGTTATATTTATTTGCAATTTGACAGGTACATAATATTGTTTTATTTTACTTCTACAGTTTTGAGGAAACTTAAAAAGCAAGTGATATTTTGAGGATCATCAAGGTATCTTGCTTCAATATTGCGAAGTAGGGGCTATAATGTTTTTTGAAGAACATGTGTTTTCCATGCATACATCAATCGACATCCTTACAATGTTTGTTGGTCAGTGTGGTCCATATTCTTAATCTTGATTTTGATGTTTCTAAATGTCTTTCCATCAGCCGCAACCATTATTGTTTAGAACTTTCTCAAGATGTAGATACTTGGCTCTATGAATTACATGAATCTATTGGAATTTTCTGTTTGTGTTGAAAGGCATTAAATGAAATGGGCTATGGAATCATTTATGGGCTACTCATTCAATAAAGCGGGATTAGTGTTTGATTCAGTTGTTTGCTAACTTTCCCTCTTTGAATAATAGGTTTGCAATGACTAGACTTTACTATTGAGAATGAAAATTTAAAATGAGTAATCGTGCCGCTTTCACCATATATCCCGTATTATTTTAGTGCACATCATAGTTTGTATATTCACATAAATCGGTAAATGCACAAAGAGAGAGGTATTGTCAATATGTTTTCTCTAAAATCTTGTTTAGAAAAGTAATTTTATTTTCTTTAAAAGATTATGATTTTTCTTTTCTTTCTTTAATATCAGGGTATAATATTCTCGATGACCAGCTGGCACCACAATCTAATGATATGAATGCCGTTGGCAAGGTGATGCAGCAGATTTGGAAAACCAAGAAACAGAGAGATGCATAGCCAGTTCCTGTAGTGAAACAATTTAAGCCTCTCATTGTAAAGCTGTTACATCCAACCTGTATTATCTCAACAGCACAAAATCGTGGATTCTTAGTCGTTGAAAAAAATGCTGGTGGGCTTCAAAGGTTGCAGGTTTCAATATGGTTGGAAATAGGGGGGAGGAGGAGGATGATTGCCCCACCCCCCCCACCCCCCCCCCCCCCCCCCCCGCCCCCACCCCCAATAGAGAGCATCCTTTTTGTTTATTGTGCATGCAAAAGGCAAGAGTTATCATCTATAATCAACGCTTGCCAGCCAATTACTGATGCTAAAAAACTGTAGGAGAGCAGTGGGAGCAATCAGACTTTCTTCTCAAAGAAAATGTTATTCATAAGAATTTATCTATACTGTGAGGTACTTTATGTCCTATTGTGATCTTGCCCGATTTGCGTCAATCTGATGACAATTGCTTGTGAATCTCGCGCGACTACCATGTGCAACTCTTGTGACTGTCAGATTCTCATAGTAAGAACGAAAAATATGCGCATGGTTCTTGCTCATAAAGGGCTGATTCTGTGCAGATAGATTATTGTAAATCGAGAATCCAAATGAAAAACCTTGAGATTGAGGTATGGTTCTGTATACCCGCGGGTCTAGAAGATGGGTGCTCATATCCGGACCTACTTTACTGGCGGGTCCAGACCCGTTTAACCGGACCCAAATGGTGAAAACAAATAACTCCCGAATCAAATTCTATAGTAAAATACTTGAATTGCAAATTTTCAAAATCATCCCCGGGCATGAATAACAACCACATATGAATTAAGATACTGCCAATTGAATCAAATTCTTCAATTAAATAGAAGGAACTCTTTAACCGAATAGATCAAAAGACCCCAAAATCAATCTTTAATCTTTAAATTTCAAGTTAAAGGTTCATAATCCCCGTGTCAGTCCAAATCAAAAGACCCCAAAATCACCAACAGTCATCAAACTATATCCTTAAAACTCCTGCAATCACAAAACTAGCAAAAAACTGAAAAAATAGGAAAAAGATCGGAGAGTAGACCTCCATCGGCCGGCGTGAATCTCGTAGTTCTTGAGGGCAATGTGTTCCTTGTAGGTGTTGTACCACTTCAAGATCCGGATCTTGTCGGCCTCGTCCCCGTCTGCGCCGCCACTAGCTTCTTCAGGTCGCCGATGGTAACGTCCTCGTTGCACTTCACGCGCACCTTCTTCCCCAATGGATCATTGAGCACCACCTCGATCATCTTCGCCCTTTTTTGGTTGGAGAAAACCCGAAGGATTTGATTTGAATCGAAAGAGATAAGACTTTTGGAACCCTAGATATTTGGGAATTTTGGAGGAAGTGAGGGGATTGGGGATTATATTGGTCTAGGTCGTCAGTAACCGTGTCTTCTTTTCCGTGGAGAGAGAGCGCGTGGAGTTGAATCCATAAGGAATCAAAGGGCGGCGATGAGGAGATTCAGAGGGCGGCGACGACGAGGCCATTCAGAGGGGAGAGATCCAGAGAGGCGGCAGCAAGAGAGAGGGCGGGATCGAGAAAGAGAAAGCGGTCCCACTGTGAGAGGGTCAGGGTTTGTTTAAGAATAATCGGGTATGGGTCTAATCGGGTATTGTTTAGGTATAATCATACTTGCCCCATTTATTAAACGGGTAACTGGGTAAATGAATAAACTTGTTCGGTATCAAACAATCATTCCCATACGCGACTAATTGGGTATGATACGGGTCAGGTCCGGGCCCAGACCCGACACATTGACAGTCCTAGTCTTAATGATGGGAAGAAAGTTGGGCTCTATTTTTACTAGAATATCACCAGTGATGAGAAGCCGACCGGCGACAAAGAAGATGCAGGAGGAGAAGAGGTGAAGGAGAGGGAGGTGAGAGCAGGAGAAGAAGAGGAGAAGGAGAGGGAGGGGAGAGAAGGAGAGGGCAGTGGTGAAAGAAGTGAGGGAAGAAAGGGGAGGGGAGAAAAAGAGAGGGACGGGAGAGGGCGGTGGAGGCAGGAGAAGAAGAGAGGCGGAAGGAGGAGGGGGAGGGGAGAGAGAAAGGGTAGCAGCGGCGGCGATAGATAGCTCTTTTTCTGGCGGATAAAAATGAGAGAACAGACGAACGAGCAAATTTTATATAAGAGTCACAAGAGAAATCTCCCTCGCTTCGCCCTGTCGGTTTGGATTAACAAACAAAGTTTGGCTTCCTCTCTCTCATTGGAATTTATAATGGGTCTCGTTTGAATAACCATGATGGTCTCTATTTTTGTCCATACTTGGGCCAAGCAAAATGGGCTAACCTTAATTGACTGGCCTAGCCCAAGTCATACTTTATTGGGTCATTGTTGGGCCTTCTCCGTAACTTAACCAAGTGTATCCATAAAGTTCCAGTCTTGATTAAATTAAAAAATGGACACGGGGCCTTCGACCCACATTAGGTTCCAAACCCTAAATTAAGCTTATAATGTTTTTTTTAAAGCAAAAGATCATTACTTGAGCACAAATACTAAACTTATTATCTGAAAATAAAAAAATAACTACTCAAATTTTATCATCAGTTTTTAGGATATCGAATGGATAAGTATGAGCTTTTAGCAACATAAAATCTCTACTATTATAACTAGAAATAGAGGACCATATTTGCTTACTTATCGCATCTCTTTATCTTTACACGAAATTAAGTATCTCAAGATGCCAAGCTCATATCAAATGGTGCATAAATCCCATTTTTTTTGAGACATTCTCATTTTAATGAAAGATACTAAACCTCACAATAATGCATGATTACCACACACCCCACCACTGTTGTAAACTGGTTGTTTAAGCACAAAGTGGGGGAAAGATCATGACCTAAGCTTCCACAAATGGAATGGTGGTTTAATGCACCTAAAAACTAGTTTATGTTTCAAATGAATCTTCTTTAGACTTGGATACTAGAAGCATACATGTCTCTACTAAGGTTAAAAAAAAAATATGTGAGCATGAGGGTAGACTAATTGACAAGAACCTTTTCACCTTCTGATATGAGTTTGACATTCCATGATAGCAACAAGAGAATGATGAGTTAAAAGGAGAGGGAAGAGATTCCTAGTTAATAAAACTATACACCCCTTTGATCAATTAATTATGGTATGTTTGTGTATATAAGTATAAATAATTAAATACTACCAACGGATTGGCCCATTTGTAATACCCCTCCCTTTGGGTGGTGGTGGTTGGGGGGGGGGGGGGGGTGGTATGTTTGTGTATATAAGTATAAATAATTAAATACTACCAACGGATTGGCCCATTTGTAATACCCCTCCCTTTGGGTGGTGGTGGTGGTGGGGGTTTCAAGTTCGACCTCCACGGTTGTTAAATTGAGGAATTTAATTTGGATAATTATTGATGGGTGTGTGTAAGCTGGTGTGTGACTTTAATCCTGTTTCTTTTTAAAAAAAATAATAATAATTAAATATTGCATACACAACATAGTAGTATTCAAGATGAAGATTGGTATTATGTTCACATACAATATGGAAAATCAAATTTTTCAAAAAGGTGAGTAAGATTCTTTCCATCACTTTAAAGAAGCATATTGAGATAATACAGAGAAAGAAACTTTTTCTTTAAAAAAAAAAAATATTCCAAATATCTACCTACATTGAGCAAGAAAAACTTGGTAATCAACACACACACTCACACAACTGAGGCCCTTACTTGAATCACAAGGGAGGGAGGGACATCACACCACTGTGGCTGACCCTCGACCCTGTAGAGCAGCTTCCTCCAAGACCGGTTGGGCCTTCTAGAACGTTCAAGAGAGTCCCCTGCAGAGAGGCCCATGAAGCCCTCAGCAAACAGGGCCCCTTCCCCATTTCAGTCCACCTCAAGCTTGACCCCATGATCTTCACCTCCTCCACTGGGCCTCAGCCTCCCAGCAAGTGGGTAGTAAGCCACAAGGACCCCAGAGAGAGAGAGAGAGCTTCATGGACTCAACACAAGGTGACCTCTTGTAGAGGTAGAGGCACCTTATGGAGAACCTGAGGAAGGGCTGGTCATCAGGGTTGGAGAGGGGGAGGGTGGGGGTGAGCTTGGGGTGAGGAGGGTGGCTGACTCTTTTGGGTAGGTGCAGTCTGGGAGATCCATGAGTTTTGTCATGGGTTTTGGGGAATTGGTTGACAACAAAGAGTGAGAGGAGCGGTGAGGTTGAGGATTTATATAGAGAAAGGAAGAGGTAAAATGATAGAGATACATGATTCTGATTCCTTGTTGGAGAGTGCTCAACATATTGAGTGATCAATCTTTTTCCATCACAAACTTTTGATTTGTATCTAATTCTTAAGAGCATGACTTGTGAGGTTAATATCCTTGTTATATACTATATATTGTGTACAGTCTCACGTGCCGTAGAGTTTTGAGTTAGAAATCTCGACCTAGAATAAATCAGTCATAATATATAAATTTTTTGAAAGGCGAATTAGTTTATAATAAAAGTTAGAAATCTTCAACGAGTTTCGTCCAAGTTTCTTTTATTTCTTTTAAAAGTAAAGTCAATCATATATTGTGAGTAAGTTTAGATAAAGAAGAGGCTGGTCTCAACAAGATGGCGGTGCTTTCCTTCTGCGGTGCCATTTTAAGCACTAGTGTGTAGACAGGATAAGCGACAAGCAATACCCTGAGAAGACAAGTAAGGTTTAAATCTAATGAACTCGCCACCACCATCAATTTGGAGTGCTTTAATGGAACGCCTAAGAAATTTTTCCACGTAAATTTTAAACTCAGGAAAAATGGAGAAAGCATCACTTTTATTAATTAAAGGATAAAGTCAAACATACTTACTGCAGTGATCTACAAATCTAATATAATAGCGATGACCACTTACAACGGACGCAGGAGACGGACCCCATAGATCGGAGTGAATAAGCTCTACAAGAGCAGTAGCAATCGTGGAAGATGACGAAAAAGGGAGACAATGACTTTTTTCTTGCAGACAGGAGATGCAGAGAGGGGTACCAACACGGTTAGTGAGGAAAAAAAACAATGTTGAGATAAAACACTGGAGACAACTCTGGTGGAGGGGTGACCTAGGCGCTCATGCCAGACGGAGGAAGATGCACGCTCACTGAGAAGAGCTTAGGAGAGACGTAAGTTATGATTCCCTAGGGAGAAGACATATAGACTATCCTTAAGTTGTCCCCGCAGTAGAGTTTTCCGAGTAGAGAGATCCTTGACAAAACAAAAGTCAGGGTGGAATTCAAGAAGGACTTTATTATCAGCAGTAAAAATTGACTACAGACAGAAAATTTTTGGTGATATCAGGAACATGTAGAAGGTTTTTCAAGAAAAAAGAAGAAACATGAAAATACAATAAAGAAACACGAGCAGATCGGATAGGCAAACCTGTCCCGTTACCCATGCGAACTCTATCGGGTCCTTGATATTCTGAGTGAACCGCCAGATTCGTAATGTCAGCTGTTAGGTGATGATGGGTCCGAAGTTAACATACCAGATAGGATCGACTGGATTATTCTCATAGAAGTAGAGAAGAGCAGTTGGGCTAGCCGAATCATCATAACGATTGTAACATTGGTTAGCATAATGGCCATAATGATTGCAAATTTGGCATTGAGGTCGGTCACTGGCGGACTGATGTGGTGGTAAGAAAGAACATCCCCGACCACGACCGCGCTCCCTACCTCGACCACGTCCACGATCACGGAAAGAAGATGGAGCTGAATGATAGTTTAGAGTGTGGGAAGCAGTATGAACCGCAGGAGAAGGGGAAATGAGGGTTGTGGAATCGATGAAGTGATAGCACGCCCACGATAACTCTCCTGGCTAAGCATGAGGCCGATGAGTTCTTCTGACAGTACAGGGTCGACTCGTGTGTTGACTGAAGTGACGACCGAGTCATATTCAAGAGACAGACCACTGAGTAAGGTAGAGATAAGGTCAGAGTCGGCAACTGTATTAGTCACTGCAGTTAGGTTGTCCACGATGGACTTAAAAGACTGGATGTACTCTGACATAGAAGAGGTGCTCATCTTGACGGTGTGCAGCTGATATTTGAGTTGCTGCACTCTAACTTTGGAGGGTGACGCAAAGATTTGCTCCAGAGAGCACCACACATCACGAGATTTGGTGAGACCGACAACATGAGAAAGAACAACCTCAGTGAGCGAGGAGATAAGCCGACATAAGAGCATCTGATCAAACTTCATCCAGCGAGTGTATTCTGAATTGATAGTGGGCTGAGCATCCTTCTCGGTAGAAGGAAGGAACCGGACCGGACACGGAGAGCTTCCGTCGACGAGGCCTTCGAGATCGTGGAGCTTGAGAAGAGGAAGGAACTAGAGAGCTTGAGAAGAGGAAGGAACTAGGAACGCCACAGTAGATAGTTTCCCTTGTCGAGTTTGTCATTTAGAAAGTGAGTGATGTTGGGATTGAGAGTAACCATGGATGCAAGTGTTTGGATGGAGGTGAGGGAAGATGAAGAGAAAATACTCGACATGATACATGAGTTGCTCTGATACCAAGATAAAGAAGAAGAAGAAGATAAATAATATCAAAAAAAAGTACATGGATGAGATTATCCGAATTTAATATCCAATAAAAATATTTCAGATTAAACTTAATTGTGATGACATCAAGGAATAGGAACTGATTTTTTCCAATTTAAGGAAACAGAAACCAATTATGTGTTTCCTCATGCATGAACTTCATTAATTAATCAGACAAACTCTCCGTTTCTTTGGAACCAAGGAAAAATAAAGATGGATAGAATTTGCTTCATGAATACAAGGAATTTCTGTTGAGAATCTCTCTTTGTTCAAAGACTTCTCTTTGAATCTTTTTGACATTTTGAAAATGTGAGAAGACTGGCTGTTTTGCAAAAGTACAAGCCATGAGCATCAATGAACTTTATTATCTTAATAATTCCCAAAGATAGATAGTCTTTAAACTCCTAATACAT
This sequence comes from Agave tequilana, assembly GCA_038442645.1. Taxonomy (NCBI): domain Eukaryota; kingdom Viridiplantae; phylum Streptophyta; class Magnoliopsida; order Asparagales; family Asparagaceae; genus Agave; species Agave tequilana. The sequence goes on along the minus strand of JAVJIF010017214.1, from coordinate 114,367 downwards.
TCTATACATTGACCTCAACAAGAATCCAATTCCAGTCCCAAAAAGGGTTTTATTTGTTTCTTAACTTCAAGCATAGAGCCTCATTAAGGAGGGCAAGTTCTTAATTTGATTCTTTGATTGCTCTGGGAAGCTTGTTTTGTAAGTAGTAAGTAGGGGTGTTACTGTTTTCATATTTGATATTAATGAGAAAAATATATATATTGAGTTCCAATTCAGTAGTGAAATGGGAGACATCTTTGTTCACAGATTTTGATTCTAATTTAAGCAACCAATGGGACATGATTCAGTGGTAAGGCAGGAAACACTTTAGAGAACGCTCAAATTTATCCGCAGTACTTTGATGAACTGACATCCATATTCTGACTGCATGCAAATCTCCGATGACAGGTAAAAAGAGGCAATACACGTAGCTCGTAGGGAACGGAGGTCCCATGTACACCGGCCTCCCTTCTCCAAAATCCAAATCTTCCAATCCCAGCTTCGACCACTGAGAGATCACAAATCCAGACGAGCAATCAGGCGCCGCTCTCTTGCTCTCCAACATATCGATCGCAGAACGCACATAGCCATCGCAAATCCCCTCCTTCGCTTGTCGAATCAGTTGCACGCCGTGGTGCACGTCCGACATGACCAGCTGCCCCGCTGATGTTTCTGCGCACGCAGTCACAAATCCGTTGCCGTAGAACCCTGAGGGGAGGTTGGGGCTCAGCTTCCTGCGAGCGTCGACAGTGAACAAGAGCTTGACTCGGTTGGCAGGCGGCATGTCCTTCGATTTCACCCACGCGCGCCACACATGGGATGCCAGGGCTTCGAACGAGGTGCACTTCGGTGAAGAATCGTGAAACTGTTTGAGACGGAGAATTTCCGATGAGGTGAAGGTTACGGAGATGGGGGCCAGGGGTAAGGGATCAAGGAACCTGGTTCGTTCGAAAAAGGGTTCGTTGCGTCGAAGGATTTTGTACTCGGGGTGGGAGAAGGTGATTCGGGGAGGCTCTCGGGGCTTTAGCATGTCGCGGGTGTGGAAAGGCACGACGCAGAGGTCAGAATTTGGGTGCGCGGTGAGTTGCGCCCATGCACGGAGGAACTGCGCAGTGCCGATTCCGTCGCAGACGCAGTGGCTAATGGCAGAGTGGAGAACCATGCCGCCGCAGTTGAGATGAATCACCTACACAAACATGATCACAAGAAGACGATAAAATTAGTACTAGTTGTTAATATCGTCGTTTAAAATAAAGAAGAGGAAGATGTGATCCTCACTTGAATGACAAGAGGAGGAACATCCCAGCTCCTCTCCGCTTCCACCCTATGAAACACCTCCCTCCATGAGCTGCTTGGCCTCTCGCAGCCTTCAAGAACCTCACCTGCACTGAGATCAAGAAACCCTTCAACAAAAAGAGCCCCTTCTCCATTGCACTCCACCTCAAGCTTCTTCTCTCCGTCTCCACAAGCTCTAAGCCTCCCAGCCAGAGGGTAGTACTCCACAAGGACCCTAGAGAGAGACTCCTTCAAGGCCTCCACCTCTACTCTCCTCTCGAACAAGTACATGTACCTGATGGGGAACCTTAGGGACATGTGGTCATCAAGGTTTGAGAGGTAGAGGGAGTGCCTTGGTGTTTCTTCACTTGGTTTCACCAAGACTGGCTCTTTGGCGCTGTACGTTGCCATGACTGACTTCTGATCAAGTCTCTTGGAGGCAACAAGTTCGGAGTGATGAGATTTTAATACTGGGTTACTTTGAGAGTTGCAGGCTCTGGCCTGCAATTTTGTATTTAATTGCGACGCGTTAAACATCTGTGTTCGATCAATGGGAAAGGACACTGGGGGTGCAGACACAGAATGAAACGGAAATCTTCAATCTCTCTAATGAAACAGGTGACCCGACTCTATATATCTTAACTTCATTTCAAGTTTTGTAGAATAGATGATGAACTGAGAGCTTGATCCAACAGTCTACTGACAAATTCAGATTACTTGAGAGCTTGTTTTGTATTATTGTGGAAGTTGAAACTTACTTCACTGTAACAATTTGTTATGCTAGCTGTTGCATATCTCAAACATGGCACTCATCATTGACCCTATAATTATCATGGACCAGAGAACTATGCTTCTAGATCAGCTTTTACGGTGGTTCTTCAACTAGCCGTCGTAAAACTAATATATTACAGCGGTTATTAAAATAATTATTATAAAAGATTTAAAGGCAAAATTGTATATTTTTTATCAAAATTTAAAATTATCACGGCTTTTTGATGCATGTAGGTTGCGACTCAAACCGAGGTGAAATGAGAGACGTGGAAGCCCATTTCTTTTGCAGTGAGACTAGAAAGGCTTCGTGAAGTGCTGAATCAAATTTTCAGACTGCCAATTAGCAAACAAGAAGTACTAATTAATCACAGCTTAAACTAACTTCTCTTAATCTGCCTAACATTTCTGTTTTTAACAATGTAAGAATACTTAACAATCCTTAATTTGCTTGATTCTAAACTTAATGCGGTGACATTTCATTATAAATATTAATAAGAGTGTTAGAATGATACAGTGGAAAACTCTCTTAAATTCATCAGGTATCAAAGTTCTAATCCAGTTCACACCAGGCTTTTTCTATTAATTTTCTTTTAAAAGCGATTCTTTCTCTGAAAAGGAAAAGAAAAATTGCATTTCAAAATTATTATTGGTTCTATAATTTTAATTTATAAAATTATTATTTGCAAGTATATCAGCAAAACTATAATTTATGGAACTCTAACCAGACAAATTTGAGCGGTTATAAAATTACTTTGATCGATTTGTTTAGATACACGCTGTCACAGTCATAAGGTTTTATTTTGTAATTGTGTGATAATTTCAAAGCCAGACATAGTTTTTTTGGCACAAACTATAACGTTCAACGTCACAATGTTTTGTTAAGATCATAATTTTATAAATTTAAGACATTATTTATTTATTTATTTTTTATCCGGGTCGGGTATGGGTGATGTAGACCTGTAGATTCCATGCCCACTTTTATTTTTATTGGTTTCTTCGCGCCAGCTCACTACTCTCTCTCTCTCTCAGCCAGTTGAGCAGCAGAGAGAATTGGGGATTAGGGCACGAATTCGAGAGGAATTGAGAGGATCGGAGCAGGAATTTTGATGGGATTCATGCAATTTCGGAGGATATTGAAGGCGAGAGGGGACCAGGCAGCTGCTCAGATTGGGACATCGGTTGAATTAGGGTTTCTCTGAGGCTTTAGGTGAGGAACTGATTCGAGCTCGGAATCTAGGTAAATTTTTCTGGGATTAGTCTAAAGGTGGAAACTTTGGAGTTGTTACTGAAATTGGGAGAATGAAATTTGAGTTGAATGTTTATGTACAGTAGCAAACTGGGTCAAGAGATTTACTGCGAGTTCCAAGGGTAGTATGCTTCAATTTCTTATGGAATTGATTTTTCAATTTGTGTTCAACTATTTGATCTCTTATATGATGTTTATAACATCACAAATTCTTGTGTTCGTTTGTTCTTGTAATTTACTCTTAGCTGTTAGTAAATGTTACTTGTGCCCATAAGTTATCTAGATCATAGTATACTCTCATGCTGTTCCCCACCTCCAATTTATTCCCAACTTGTAAAAAGTTCACCAATTTCATTAAACATTTTGACTGCTAAAGAAATTATGATCATTCATGAAATAGATGTATTAAGACATTTAACTGTTCTATTTTTTTTCCGCATTATTTTTTGTTGTTGTTGCCTGGGCTTATTCTCATGTTTGGTTATGCATGAACTAAGACAAACATTCATCAAAATTTTCTGCTGCCTTTCTTTTTTGTATATTTGTTATTCTATAGCTTTAAAATTCGTACCAAACAATTTCAACTAAAGGAGCTTGAACCGGTGATAAAGGGGAAGTCAGGGGAATGAGAAGATCAAGGGTTAGTTACCAGGGCAGCCCGAGGGCATCCCTGTTTCGCGCAAAATACTTTAGTATAATATTCTGACTTTATTTATATATTTTTTTTATTTTTTGGTTGGAGATGGGGGTTGGGTTGTGGAAGAGTGGAGGGTAGGGGGTTGGGATGGGGTGGGGGGATGGGGATTTTGTCTCCATGATGGAAAGGCGTTCATTTATGGCCTGATATTAGACATTAGATAAGTAACAAGAACAAAATGCCCGAATTCCTTAGTCACATTCACATGCTTTAAGATAAGGTATCCATTTTCTTGTAAGGTTAGACCACCTTAGTTTCTCAATGCTAACCTTTCCAAGGCCCGAGTCATTCTTGGAGCTCTTTCTTTGGATTAGATATTATGTGTTGAGTATTTACTATTTAGTATTTTCCAAAGTAAAGTGGGTATGAGAAACTCTTTCAAACTTTTAGTATAGATGCTTTTTTTTTCCATATGAACAGTTTAATGTTTTCTGTTCTGGGCAAATGTTTAACTTATTAATTTCATTGCTATTGTAGCTGCTGTAAATTAGACGGGATGGCTAGACTGGTTGATCCTCCAAATGGCATGGGAAACCAAGGAAAACATTACTATATGATGTGGCAAACCCTTTTTGAGATTGATACCAAATATGTGCCCATCAAGCCCATAGGTAGAGGAGCTTATGGGATTGTGTGCTCGTCAATTAACAGGGATACTAACGAGAAAGTTGCTATTAAGAAAATTAACAATGCATTTGAAAATCGTGTTGATGCACTTAGAACTTTGAGAGAGCTTAAGCTCCTTCGGCACCTCCGCCATGAGAATGTCATTGCTTTGAAGGATATAATGATGCCAGTCAGTAGAAGTTTCAGGGATGTCTATCTGGTTTATGAACTAATGGACACCGACTTGCATCAGATTATCAAATCTTCTCAGGCACTTTCAAATGACCATTGCCAATATTTTCTATTTCAGGTACTGTTTTATAATAAATATATGTTTCCATTCTCAAGTGCTTATAGATGGTAGATATGTGAATTATTGTTATTCTGTAATTTTCAAACTCTTTTTCTGGAGTAGCTACTTACCCTTATTTTACATGGCTCCTTGTCTTAATTAAATTGATTGTATATGAGACATAACTAAACACTAATTTTTGTGCATCTAACAAGAAGAAATATCTGTCTTGGCATTAAGGTAGAGATCTTATTGTGAAATTAACAAACTTTCACTTTCACTATATTGACATGCTTTAAATTTTGTATTGTTCAGGGTTTCTTATTAATTTTAGTTAATGAGGTTTAAGCTAAATAGCTTCAGGTTACGAGTCGATATATGAAGTTATGAACGAGTAAAGTGGAGAGTGAATAGATAAGATTTGTTATCATTTTTATATGAAGTGTAAGCACCTGTGTAACACCGGCCTGTCAAGAATTTTCTTTTCTGTTCACTAAGGATGCGTTTGGTACGCGTAATGCAATATTCATACCTATCGGAAATTGAATTTCTAGGCATTAAATTTCTAAGAATACCGCACTATCATGTTTGGTATTATTAAGATATTCAAGTCAATAAACTATTTTTGTGTTTGATATATTAAAAATATTTCAGAAAATAATATTGTTGAATATATTTTTCTCAAACTAACCTTTTAGTTAGTGACAATAAGTGAAGTTGTGAAGGTGGCGGCGGTGGTCGGTGATGGGGTGACAACGATGGAGGTGGTGGCGGTGGTCGGCGATGGCGACGGGTGATCGGTGGTGGCAATCGACGATGGTTATCGGCGATTTGGGTTGGGTGGTGGTGGTCGGCGAACGACGGCGGTGATTGGCGATCGATGGTGGCGATGAGTAGCGGTGCTCGACGATTGAGGTGACGATGGTGGTGGTTAACGATCAACGGTCATTGATTGCAGTGGCTACAACAACCAATGGTGGTGGTTGATAGTGGGCGACGATTGGGGGGTGGCGGGCGAACGGCAGTAGTGATCTACGGTCAGTAGTGGTGGTCAGCGATTGGAGTGGCGGTAGTGGTGATCACGGTCACCAGTTTGCAGTGACGACGGTGGTGGTAGTTGGTGGTGGTGGTGACGATAATGATTGCTATGTTGGTACAAGACAAGTAAATGATGAAAGATTGAGAAGAATAAAAAGGGTTATTTGAAAAAAATAATTTTTTTATGAATTCCCCGCAGGTGGGAATATAGAATACCCATCTTTGACGATGGAAATTATATTCCCACGAAATGAAAGAATTTGATTCCCATGAGAATTCAATATTCCTGGGAATATTGACTAAGCTTGTGCTAGGCGCGGGAATTTCGAATGGGAATTTAGAATTCCAGAGTAACTTCCTGCAACCAAACGTATCCTAAAGCATATTAAAAGGTAAGGTTGGGTTATTTCCTAGCAGTTTCTGAATGGGAGATGTAATTTATTGGAGATTTCTTGAACTGATTCCTCTCTCCATGTGTCATGACTTGCTTTTTTCTACACGTACTTTCCTTCGAAAGTTTTTGCGTGAGACCAAGTTAGTTGTTTCTTTTTTTTCCTTTCTTTCTCATTCCTTGTATTTACTATGATTTCAAATATTGGCGGATTCCAATATATATATATATATATATATATATATATATTATAATATATAGAGAGAGAGAGAGAGAGAAATGTAAATCAGCTGACACAGGAGGCAACTCTCTCCTATGTCGCACTCAAAAATCAATTTCCCGAGTGAATTTTCAAGATCCGACCGCACATTATCATCTTCATACTTTAAGATATATACATATAAAAAATCAAGTGATTTGAAGTTCGTTTACTCCATTTTCTTTGGTTCAAACATTAACGGTTTTTTAACAATAGAACAAAATGGAACGATTAGATCAATAAGTAAACGAACTTCAAATCACTTGAATTTTTATATGTATATATCTTAGAATATGAAGATGATAATGTGCGGTCGGATCTTGAAAATTCACTCGGAAAATACGATTTTTGAGTGCGACATAGGAGGAGTTACCTCCTGTGTCAGCTGATTTACATTTCTCTATATATATATATATATATATATATATATATATATATATATATATAGTGAGTTGATCCCCTAAGAACGGTTCTCACGAATTCATGTGAGAACTTTCACGTGGGTCGTCGGATCTGATAGAGATCTAGTTTTATTTGATTTGATTTATCAGATCCGACGACCCACGTGAAAGTTCTCACAGAAATCCGTGAGAACCGTTCTTAGAGGATCAGCTCCCTATATATATATATATATATATATATATATATATATATATATATATATATATATATAGAGAGAGAGAGAGAGAGAGACTTGTGTAGTTCCAGAAGGATTCAGGTCTGGATCCTTTCTACTCAAATACAATCATACATCATCCGAATACAAGATCCCTTCCGTTGAAGTTGATCTATATTATTTCAAGTATCTATAAACCAACAATTAAGTATTTTAAATACTTTTTGCCCATGAATCAAGTAAGGAAAAAACGGATGGCCTAAATAGTGAGTTTGTTAGTTTAACGATGTAGAACATTTAAAACATAACAAAAATTGGTTTTTTAGGGGTTTTTAAATGTTTAGATCATGATCAAATGGCTGGATCGAGAATTTGTATGTCTAAAGACATAGATTTAACCAACTCACTACTTTCAGGCGTTTATTTTGCGCCGCTTGATGGATGGGCAAAAAGTATTTTAAAATACTTGATTTTTGATTTTTAATTATTTTAAATAATATGATCAACTTTAACGGAGTGGATCTTGTATTTGAATGTCGGATGTTGGTACTTGAGTGGGAAGGATTCGGTCTCGAATCCTTCCGAAACTACACAAGTCTCTCTCTCTACATATGTATGTATGTATGTATGTATGTTGGCAATATTGTATTGGGTTTAGAAACCGATACGATTAGAACTCGTTAAATTTGACAGATTTTGGGGACGATATTGTTATTAAGAGACCAAGGATGGAGCCACTAGTAGTTGGAGGGGCCATGGTGCCCCCAAAGATTTTCAAAATTCCATTAGACTTGTAGGTTTTTAGTTTAACCTAAAGCATGTGACCCATCCGCAAAAGGAATAAGCCTACTTATATATTCAAGAGAATAGTCTCTATTATTCCATGATTTAGTGGTCCTCCAAATATTGACTTTCTTTTTTCACATAACCAACCAAATCATCTCTATACCTATTAGTTTGGCAGAGCAGGTGATTTAAATACCAATTTCAAAATAAATAATAATTCAAATCTCTGTACAAAAATTAAACCTGATTCTCTTTAACAGTTTAATGAAGGATTTAATTTCCTCTGTAAAGAAGAAAAAAAATCTGCATGGCTTCATGATCATTACTGATTATTCTCGATACTCGGCAGAATAAAAATATTAGTTTTATTCTTGGCAAAATAGAACGAAGAGGGAGAAGTAGCAAAACTTTTATCCACCAACATTGGTGCAATTAAAAATTGATCTTTTATCTTTAACAATTAAAATAAAAAAAACAAGATCCTTAGTCCACCTCCTGTAAGTTTATTGTCAATCTAATATGTGGCTTTGATCAATTTAGGCAGGCTGTTTATCTATATTTTGCCAAAGATCGTTACAATTTTTAATGAAACATAAACATTTTTCTGTAATTTTAGTCACTATTTTAAGTCTCGGTCGATATACCGGTATATCGGCCAAGATATCGATATTTTATTCAAAATGATACGGTATGTGCAGAATTTTACCGGATATCGTTTTGGACCGATATGGGCCGATATATCGCCATATGACCGATATATCAACCGATATCCGAGATGAAAATATCTGATATATCGCCTTGAGGAGTTTCTACAAACACATTTGAGGAGTTTCTATAAAAGATAAGTATCTCCTATGAGTTTATGAACCTAAATTACTTTAATTAGTTTGTTATGATTTATGTAGGCAATCACATATATTCTTCATTCGGTATGACGTCCGATATTTAGTACCATTTCGTGATATATCACATGGTATCAGGTATCCGGTATATAATTTTGCCGACTAATATATCGCCGATATCCGATATGTAAAACACTAATTTTAGGGCATTCTTTGATAAATTATTTTTATTTATTTTTTATTTGGTCCTCCCCAAGAAGTAATTCCTGGCTCTACCCCTCTTAAAAATCAACTGAGATTTTAAAACATGGTTTAAATATTTGGTTGATGATATTTCTGAGGCACTCTTGAATACTTGTCCTACTTCTGTACATTAGGACCCATGTCATTGTCAGATTCCGTGATGCATAGGGCCTACCTAATTATAAAACATGTCATGCATGTTGGGAATACAGTATTGTACCAGCTGTGTCTTTGAAGGAACTATGATTTTTCATAAAAGCTATCCAGAATCGAAGCCCTCTTACATCAAAGGTTTGAGCAAAGCGAGAATCATATTCTGTTAGAAGAGACCATGCTAGTCATTTTGGTGATCATAGCAAAAATGAGTCTGTGATATGTGATTGTGAAGCACTAGGGGCTTGTTGAAGTTGGACTTCTCAGTTTACCATGATATAAGCTTATTACTGATTCCTAACTCCAAGAAGTCGTAGAAATAAATGTGAGGCTGCTAGAAACTGATTTTGTCTACCCAAGTGAACTTCATTTGTCATCAGAAAAGGTGGAAATCGTAGATCCAACATAAAGGAGACCAAAATCCAACATTCTCATCTTTCTTCTGTAGTACCAACGTGCATGTCACATTTGTGTGTGCACGCTATTGTTTGAACTGCGCGTTTTAAAAAAAATTTCCAATATGTTTGCAATCATGGTATTTCTTAAAGCTAATATCAGGAAGGTGTTTGATGCACAGTGTATGGCTTCAAGTGGGCAGGTATACCCGAACCGGATGATCCAACCAAGTTTTACCCAGTTCGCTGTTTTGAAGTAATAATGGAGTAGGTATCAGTTGAAAATCAGGCCTGTATTAACTTGTTGGGTCAGACAAGCGACCTCTTTCCTGTGAATTCTCTTGCTTTTAGCATAACCCGGACCTTACCCAACCCAAGAATTGGAATAATACCCGATTAAAACTCACATAAAAAATATTGTTATCCATTTATTTTCTTACTTCTCTCATGTTTCTAACTTCAAATGGAAATCTTTCACCAGATCTCTTTCTTGCAGGAGATGAAGATAAGGAAAGCTTTGGGATAATCTTTGAATATCTTTTGAAACCACTCCTTATAATAGGTTCTAGTATATATGATTTCTTTAATTAACAATATTAAAACAAGAAAATATTAAGGAATCTGATTCAAATTTCAAAGTCAAGAATATATAGAAGTATAAGAACACACTTCTTCAAATTCAAATCGTCCTTACATATTATAAAATTTACACGTTCATGTATTATTTGATGAAAGAAATAAATAATGTAACTTGTCTAAAGTTTAATTTGTATTGCTAAGTTTTCTATTTTTGCTTATTTGATGAAGTTTAGACCTGAAACTGGACCTGGACCCAACCCTAATCTGAACCGTACCCAAGTCATGCTGTCTGGATTCGGATCTGTGGGGTTGATACCCCAGCTGATAAACCTTATAGTGCATGAAAAGTATGAACCCGACATGGCCCCGCCTATCAATAGGCAAATAGGTCTGATTGGAGACCCGACCAAGTTTCGAGTTGTGCACAGGTCATAGCAAAACCTGATCCCACCCCAACCCACTTGCAGCTCTAGCAGCGTGCTTCCTCCTTCATTGTTGCACCAACATTTTTTATTGCTTAGATCTCATCTGTGGGTTAAAATTTACTGTTTTAGGCCATTATGATCAATTATGATTTATAAGGAAAACTGGACAAATGTTGGATGATAAGCTTGAACCAGAAAACAGTTTTATGGCGCTGAATTTTCTCCAATCCTAAAACAGAGGATCATCAAGATCAAATCAGACCATTTAGATAGCATGTAGAAAAATGTTCAAGTTTTTCATCATTATTGCCAACTTTGCTAGTCTTTTATTTTTGTTGCAATATAATACTAATGAAAGATGTATCAGCTATAATTGATTGTGTTTGCGAACGCCTTGAGAATACTTTTGTCTTGTGTACATCTTGGTCATATCCAATTATAACTGAAATATGACGCTTCATTTGATTTTTAGTTGCTGAGAGGCCTGAAGTACCTTCACTCAGCAAATATACTCCACAGGGACTTGAAGCCTGGGAACCTCTTGATCAATGCAAACTGTGACCTGAAGATCTGTGATTTTGGTTTGGCACGTGCCAGCAGTGGAAAGGATAAATTTATGACTGAGTACGTTGTCACTCGCTGGTACCGAGCCCCTGAGCTGCTCCTCTGCTGTGACAATTATGGCACTTCAATAGATGTATGGTCTGTAGGCTGCATCTTTGCTGAGCTGCTTGGTCGGAAACCCATTTTCCCTGGAACAGAATGTCTTAACCAGCTCAAGCTCATAGTCAACGTACTTGGTACCATTAGTGATGCTGATCTTGGTTTTATTGATAACCCCAAGGCTCGTAAGTACATCAAGTCCCTCCCATGTACTCCAGGCATCCCTCTCATTGCGTTATACCCTCATGCGAATCCCTTGGCCGTAGACTTGCTACAGAAGATGCTTGTTTTTGATCCATCTAAAAGGATTAGTGTCACAGAGGCATTGCAGCATCCTTACATGTCCCCACTTTTTGACCCAAATTCTGACCCTCCAGCTCAGGTCCCCATCGATCTTGACGTTGATGAAGAGTTAGAAGAAGATATGATAGGCAGCTGATGTGGGAAGAGATGCTTTACTACCATCCTGAAGCTTCTTCGGTAAATGCGTAAACTTTTATATGGCTTTAGAAACAGGTTGTGTGGTGCTTTGTAGTATATGAATACCAACTCTAACTCTATTTTGATTCAGCTGCTTTATTTATAATGCTGTTTGGCCATCTCATCTGTAAATATTCCTATATTTTAATGGCGTGGAAGATTGTCCCTAGTAAAATTTTGTTGTGATGATTATAGTTTGCACAGGGTGTTTTACTTTTTGAAGTTTTGAGTATGTGCCAAGGGTAGAAATTAGTTTGAATATGTGATGTTCACAACGCATATATTAAGTAATTCAAATCATCTACGCGTTCTACTTCTATGATTTACCGTATGTTTAGCATTATTTTAAAATTAAGTTTCTGATGCCTGTTACTAAAAATACTTCTTGAACAAAATTCAGCGGATTCTGTTTTCTTGGAAACATGTTTAATTTCAGAGGTAAACTTCAAAGGTGCTGGCATTTGCAGCCGGTGATACACAGGGAGTTAATATTAGAGATGAGTAATCTACACTCTGTTCTTTTAAATACTTAGGTGAAATGGAAAAGTCTAAACATGCTTTTGTGTATGCTTATATAGTTCTTACGTATTTGCTTGATAATTTCAGAGTGATTGTAAATATACTATTGGTAAGCACATAAAATAACTAGATTAAATACAAAACCAACAAGTCCTATAGAGCACTTGAACGGGTTTTATGAATACTGTATCTTGTCTTTATTATCAGGGACCAGGGTCATAACTTCTCATGGAAATCTTCAAATTGTAAATCTGCAACAATTTTGGATTACTATAGGCATTATCCTTTATCCTGGTCTCTTTGCTTTCTCAAGTCATTCCTTTTTGTGATGCATGTTTTAACTTTTTGAAATTGCCCGTCCATTGTCTTTCTTTTCTTTCTTTAGGCTTTCTATGTTATATTTGGTTTGCAAATTCTCAATATAAATCAAACTTCTATTGAGATATCATGTTATGTTAATGATGCAATAGAGGACACTGTGGTGACTCTAGCATTCCAAAGTTTAACTTGTTTATTCAATCATATATTCAGTCATATGGTGTATAAAGAAACCTTATTTAGTTTTGTAATGTTGATTCTAATGATAATAAATATAGACTTTGCTCTCATGATGATTCCTAGAGGCTTAATTTGTTACTTGTGAGGCAACACCAGCCTTGAAGTGGGGTGCAGAACTTGACCCATTCACTGTCCTATACGCTCTTTAGTTATTGGATTTTGGTAGATTATAGATTATTGAAAGGCACCCTTCCATCATTGAATGAGGAAATAGGCTATTATTCTGTTTGTTGTTATGTACTGCAGCTGATCTTAATTGACCTCTTGTGGGCTGCTTGTTAGTAGGCAAAAGCTTTATGATCATGGAATCTAGTGATCCAAGTCTGGGAGGAGGCCTTTATGTAGCCTTAGGTTTTAGGTTACATAAATATAATATACTTCTTGGCACATGTCATGGTTAGCTGTCAGTTGCCTTTTTCATGGTAATGATTTTCTCCTTCATTAGAGACAAACTGTAAGAAACTAGTTAACATGAACAACTCGAATATTTTGGTACCTCATGAGGCCCTATTTCTAAACCATCCTATTTTTATCCTTGAGCTGTCAATTAAGCTGTATGAAAAAACTTACGAAGCTATATCTGGTGCTCTCAATATGGATTTGTATTCCCAAATGTAAAACTTAAGTCTCTTGTTTCTTCCGTTAACGACTCCTATTGTATTTCAGTTGTTCACATGAGCTGTTGCCTTGTAAGATATCAAATTACTATAGCAGACTCTTCCAGGACCCTCTTCATTTAGAATATTTCCTAGTCTAGGATAATTTTGAGAATTTCTGCTTAGTTTGTATGACTATGTTTAAGGTTCCTGCCTCTCAGCCTGCGGGACTTGTAGTTCTAGGAAAATCAGCAGTATACCTTGGACTTGTGTGGATCTTGTCCTGTAGATTTTCTTAGCGGTCAACGTCATTATGGAAGAAGGTTCTGTTGATGGTAATAAGTAATGACAACACGAGATTAGGCCCAAATGAGGTGCATGTAGAAGCTGGATTCAACCAAGGAAACAATCCTAGTTGGCGTAAAACTTTACAATCTTCATACTGAAATTTAAAACCTGAGGTGATAACATTTTAAGTGCGAAAACAAAAAAGTTTAATTGCAAAACAAGGTTGTAAAATTTCTCTACGTTCCTTGCTGAAGAAGCCAAACGATTGCTTGGGGATATGCAAGTCGAAGATCTGTTTTCACTTGGACATGTGATGCTGGGGTCCCTAAGAATCCAACACTGTACTCTGGGTCTGCTTTTATTTCTCTTAGGTAAGAAGACATACAGTCTCACCAGAATATCAAGTATTGCAGCACACATGCATGTGCACGTGGCAAAAAGTGCCATGATGATACACTGTTTTAGATAACCACTATATATTATCACTATTTTCTGAATATCTCCTTCCTTTATCACTATCTGTAAATTGCAGGTGTGGGATGATAATATGGGAGGTAATGTTAATATTTGGTAGTGGGATAGAAGCAGTTGTCAGGGTCTAGGTTCTTGTAAAAGATTGCCTCTTTTATTTGAAAGAGATGGAAGGTCTTGCTGTACAAAAGTAAAAATGTGGCTACAATTAGAAAAGTAGAGGATACCAAGTTCTATATGATAGGATCCTGTGGTTGCTTTTCTATCTTTACTGCAAGCTAACATAGAGGCCGCATACAATGAAAATGGCCCTTAATTGGGCAACCTGCAACCATGTCCATCTGTGTTTTTAATCTCCAGTAGAACTGCACCTTCTATATAAGTGTCAAATTTCTCTTACAATAATCTGATAACTTGCTCTGTAGTAGCATCATAGTTTGATAATTTGATCTGTCAGTGTGTGTCAAAAGTGTCATCAAGTATTCATGTATTATACGTATCAACTGGAACTTGATATGTTTAACGTCAGTCTTGTTAGATAACCACAGTATACTATTGCTATTCTTTCTATCATTTTATTTAAAGAACCTTAACTGCTTTATGCTGAAGAATGAAAGTATGGAAGCCTTCCTCTAGAGGCGCATGTGCAGCTAGTAATCCAAGGACCACATGAAAGGCAAAGATGGATGAAAAAGTGGGATTTAAGGATGGTGGATAAGAAAGTTGAAAGATATGGAAGATACTAAAGAAAGAGTTTTGATGGAGGAGCTGAGAAAAGAAGCATTTGGCACTGAGAGTGCTGCAGGCATCCTGTCGCGCATGCCGCGTATATCAGTGTGCCATGCCGCGTATATCAGTGTAAGAGGAGACATCGCTTTCATGTGATTCGATTAGTTGATTAGTTTTGACGTAGTCTTTTATGTTATTTGAATCGACTTTTTTTCTTTTGTTTAGTAGTATTTTAGTCCCATATTGGTTTGGAAACTTTTATTTTATTTTTGTAAGCCTTGTTAAAGGTCCATTCTCTTGTTAATAACTTAATGCAGAATTATTTGATAAAATAATTGTGAGTGAATCTCTTCCCTTTCAAATTTTCCTTCAGGAGTGTGAAACTCTAAGGAACCCTAGTTTAGAAGGGTGAACCCCTAACTAGCTCTATTCCACCTCCATCTACTCCTCTCACCATCTCCTCGTCCGCTCTCCTCCCCGTACTATCGCCCCTCTCCCTACAAACCTGCGCCGCCGCCCCTCCGCTCTCACTCTCTCTCTCATGCCACCACATCCTCTGCCCTCGTAAGCCCTCTATGCACCTCCTCTCCCCTTCCTTGCACGAGAAAGGTGAATACTCTTGTTGCATCAAGAGGAATGTTAGATCTTTATTGTACTAAGTTTATTAATAAAGCTCTTTCAAGTTCCCCTCTCCGTGGACAGGCCAAGTTTGGGCCGAACCACGTTAAATCTTCGTGTTATATTTATTGCTCATTTGTTTAGGTATTGCTAGTTTGCTTTACAACATTCTTCTATTGTAACTACTGATCATATTGTCAAGTTCCGTAAACATCGATCCCGAGAGTAACAATTGGTATCATAGTGCCGATTTGTTACAACAATTGGTATCAGAGCATATCAATTTCGCGACAATTGGTGTCATAGCTAAAAGTTGACGAAGGGCGATATATCGAAGATAGGAAGTTCTACGACAAAATTCAAGGTCGAGAAGTTCAAAGGCAAAGGAAACTTTGATTTATAGCAACATATGGTGAAGGCGTTGCTTGTACAGCATAGTCTTCATGAGACCTTGCAGGGTAAGTCATCAAAACCTGCAGGTACGTCAGATGAGGATTGGAAGAAAATATATTTAAAGGCGGCAAGCACGATTCAAATGTCTCGTAGACGAGGTGATATACAACGTGATGGATGGAGAAACTGTTACATGATTGTGGTCAAGGTTAGAAACGTTGTATATGTTGTATCTCAAGAAACAACTATATGAGCTATGCATGAACGAAGGGACAACGGTGTTTGAGCATTTAAACTTCTTTAATAAGGTCATCAACGAGCTTCTAACTGTTGATGTCAAGATCAACGAGGAGGACAAGGCGTTGATACTTCTCAGTTCGTTTCCACAATCATATGATCATATCTTCACCACCATGCTCCACGGTAAGGAAACTATCATCTTGGAGGAGGTCACGTCGACTCTCTTATCTAATGAGATTAGAAAAAGGACAAATCAAGAGGAGCAGACATGATTGAGTTTGGTGGTCACGGGAAGGAAAGGAAGAGAAAAATGAAAGAAGGTCCGGGCTCGTCGAAGACATGTCACTTTTGTCAAAGGGAAGGTCATTGGAAAAATAGCTACAAGTATCGACAAGAGTGGTTGACGAAGAAGGGGCAATTTACGGAGGCAGACGTTGCAAGCGGTGTAGAGGACATCGAAGTATTAATGACTTTTGAAGACACCACTTTTCGAGGTAAAGACTGGATAGTTTGTTCGGGTAGTATGGTTCATATATGTTTCCAGAAAGAGCTGTTCAACTCTTTGCTTACAAAAGAGTAAGGGACTGTCAAGATGGTGGATGGCTCGGCTTGCGAGGTCATCGGCATTGGGATAATCAAGGTTACAGAAAGAGATGAAACAATGCGTATTCTGGAGGCGGTCCGGTATGTCCCGGAGGCACAGTACAATCCATAGGGATGCTCGATAAAAAAGAATGCTGTATCCAAGTGTAACAAGGCGTCATCATAGTTAGCCAAGGAGACAGGATAATCCTGGAAAGAAGTGTGGAGGATTATACGAACTGAAGGAAGAAAACTCAGTTCGTGGTGGAGTTTCAGGGATAACTTGAAAAGGAACTCATCACAAAGTGAAGCTTCAAGAAAGACTGTAACGAGACCTGAACTGAGTCAAAGTGTTGCAGAAAGGAGAAAGGGTGCATTCGGCAAAGCCCAAGATGATCCAAGCCATGGTGGTGAAACAGCCAAAGGCCCCGGAGAGAGTGAGCAAGAGTTAAAAGGCTTCACGGTATGGTTACAACCAAGGAAAGAATTAAGTTAATCCAAAATCTCAAGGTGTTTTACTAAAGGCTTAAAAAGCAAGTCAAGATGGAGATTATTAGGATTTTGTCTTGTTTTCAAGAGGAGAAGATGGTTCAAGAAGATCCAATCGAGTTAGAGAAGATGATGACTTGAAGCAGAAGAAGCAAACCAAGGAGGTACGGATTAGTCAACTTATAAAGTTTATAAGTCGACTAATACACAAGACCAGTCAACTAGTAGTCGACTAGGGCAGATACGAAAGCATAAACAGAGAGTATTATACAGTAGTCGACTATATAGTTTATAAGTCGACTAATTGCAGGGGTCGATTAATTAAGTCGATTAATCGAGGCCTTTTCTGAAGCAGAATCAGTTTTCTTTTTAGCGTCTGATTTTCTTTTTTGGTGGAGTACGAATAAAATTCAGTTTCTATTCAATGAAAGTTTGTTTTTAAAGATTAAGGGTCTAGAATTCTTCTACATCAAGGAGATCATCTCCTAATAGAATTGATTAAGATTCTTCAAGTATCCAATAACCAAGATCATCTCATGGTCCAAATAGGAGTTGTATTGTAAAATCATAGAAATAAAGGTTGTAACTAGGACTGTAAATGGTACCCAGAAACCCACTAACCCGATCTGATCTTTTACAAACAGGTCGGGTTCGGCTCTAAAAATTAGCTCCGAAATCGTTATCGGGTCAGGTCGGGTATGATTATTTCAAACTCGAAACCCGATAACAAAACTGAAAAGAAAGAGAATGTTATAAAATGATACTTATCATCATACATTTCACTATATTTAAATTAATAAAATTATAAATATGAGAAGTTGATCATATTATTATAAAAGTAAAGTATATAAATTTTCATTTTGCATCTAATAAAATTGAAATACACTTTAAAATAACTCATTGAAAATGTACCCATTTAAAATTCGAATTTGACCCGAACCCGATAAGAAAGAAGAGATCCGAGCCGAACTCGAGTCCGAACCCGAATTCCTTATCGGGTTCGGGTTTGGATATGGCACGAATCCGACCCGAACCTGACCCGTTTACACCACTAGTTGTAACCCAGCATTGGAAAAAAACAGTGAAGGCACATAAAAAGGTGGAGAACACCAAGGAAGCTAAGAAAGAGAGGAGCAAGGTGAAGATGCATAGAGAGAAGGTAATACTCTGTAATCTAGGTCTAAACTCAAGGGGAAGATGAATACTCTTGTTGCATCATGAGGAAAGTTAGATCTCTATTGTACTAAATTTATTAATAAAGCTCTCTCAAGTTCTCTGCTAGTTTGCTTTACAATAATTTTCCTTTGCAAGTACTGATCATATTGTCAAATTCCGCAAACGTCGATCCTGGGAGTAACAATCGGTATCATAGCGCCAATTTGTTACAACAATTGGTATCATAGTATATCATTTTGCAACAGTTTCATCCAGAGATACATGTGCATTTTAATTTGCAGGCCCTTCAGCTTCTTGTACCATCACCATAGGGTAAGGACATTGAGGTTAAACGTGATCATGAGTAATTGAGTTGTCTTGATCACAGTCATTTATTTGTAGGGTCTTGATAATTATTCTTTACGATTTAATCTGCCATATTGTTGTTCACATATTTGTGAGATTGTGTGCATTTGCGACTTGTGATTCATTACTCTTGATATTGATTGTAGAAGCTATGCCTGTATAACATATCTATTATTTTTAGTTTGTTCATGATTGAAATTGCTTAGCCTGCACATGCTTTTGTTATACATTCGATTGCATTATTAGTTTTAATTTATCCTACCTAAAGATCGTAGCTTACTGGTGAAGTGTAGTTTTGGTAGTTTTATCACTGATTTCCTATCACACAAACACGTTTCCCTTAGGGAGACGGAAGCAAATGGTATATGCCTTATTCACTGTAACACCATTCCTTTCTTCCAAGCTTTTACAACAGGAACATAGGTAAATTAGGATGTGGATATGGATATAGGTAAGAACGGTAATTTATGATCGACCAGGTTGGTGTTGAATGGATGAGAGAGAAAATTTTGGGTAAGAATGACAATTCTCAAATGGGGTATAAATGAGAGAGTTAACCATGAAATTGGCTAATAATTAAATTCTATGCTAATTTAAATTGTTAAGTTAAAGGATGATCTAATAAATTAGTTTACATAGGGATGTGGACTTAGATAGTATGGTAATTAGCATAGATACAAGGCTGGTGTTAAATGGATGAGAAGACAAATTGTATAAGAATGCAAATTGTCAAATGAGGTTGATCTGGATAGAGTTGGTTGATTTGAGATGGAAAAACTGAAGGAGAGAACTTAGAGAACAGAAGTGGCAGAGGAAAAATAAGCAATAGACTGAGAGAGGAGAAGACCTAAAAAGGTTAATACAATCGTGTAAATTTTTTTCAGCAAATTAACTGAAATTTCATTAAGATTGTATTTTTTGGCACCTATTGCCTGGTGCTTTTAATAGTGATATAGATTGTAATAGTCGTTGAAATAAGCACAGCATCATATATTTCTTCTTTCTCTCTTTTTGTCAAAGAACCTTAGCTGCTTTTCGTTCAAGAATAAAGGTGCAAATCATTTTGCAGCTGCCTTTCTGTGCAGGTGCATGCGCAACATTATTCAAGGACCACATGAAAGGCAAAGATGGATGAATAAGTGTGATTTAGGGATGATTGTTAATAAAGTTGAAAGATATGGAAGAGTTTTGATGGAGTTGAGAAATAAGTATTGGGACTAGGGGACAGAAGCAGATGGTATAGTTCATATTCGCTGTAACAGCATTCTTTTCTTCTGAACTTTTACCAAAGGAAGAAGGCAGCTAAGAATTAGAAAATAGGGGCTCCAAAACTATTTTTCTGCAATTACTGGTTGAGTTGGAATTTCTTCTTTCTTTCTGTTCTTTTCACGCAAGTGAGCCTTAAAGGCCAATTTAAAGGCAGCCTACCAGTACCTTTGGCATATTGCCATGTTATATTGCTTGAATTGGATGGCAGTTCTCTGCCATTGCATGGGTGTTGAAGTTTCCACTAGAAGCAGTTTTGCACTTGCAACCCTTCAAATCCTAGAGCAACTCAAACATTTGAGATAACAGTCTTCTCATAGAAGGGCATAAGGGATTCTCTTCCTTGATTGGAGGGATTGTTATGAACTCTAGTCTGAAGCAGTTGGAGGCCTGGAGCTCTTACATGATTTAGTATATTAAAGTGCAAAGAAAATATTTGGATTGTCTATTTATTTATGCATCTAAAAGGAGTACATGGTGTCATGTGCTTTGGATTATGTGGTGTGTATTATTTACATCTAAAAGGAGCACTTGATGTTGTGGCTTTGGATTAATGTGTTGTGTATCTTGCAAATAATAATAGGAAGGATATCCTGCAAATGATTGCTAAGCACTGTGTAGGTTCGTATGAGACATCAATTGATATGATTAAAGCATCACTTATTCTGATATGATAGACATTGCATGGAGACAGAACCTTTGGGTATTAGAGTTTTTGGCAACCACAAATATAAGAACTTGGACAAAACATTTATATGTTTGAGAGTTCTTGGTAATCATGAACCTCACGAAGTTTAGAGGTTGCCCCTGAATACTGAAACTTGCTCATAAATATTTGAGGTTCTATAGAGGCCAAATCTAATAAGACCTAGTTGATGGGGGTATCATACCAGTTCCTCTACGTATATATCAGCGCCGTCGGTGTCGTGTCACATTGGCACCACTTTGGCTCTGGCTTTAAGCACTAGTTGTTATGAGTCAGTTCATATTATTGGAGGATCATGTAGTTCATATTTTATTATGATCGTTGTTTTTCGTTTTAGTCCAATTGGACTTCGTTTGAGTCAGTTTGTGGAGTCTTAATTAGGACTAGTTGATTGAGTCTTCTTTTATTTTGCATTGCTTTATTGAGTCTACTATGTTTAGACCACAGCGGTTATATGGTGAAATTCTTTTTTATAAGGGTCTATTTAAGAGACTCGATTTGATCAATAAATTATTGAATTTTTGAATATAAAGTTTTGCTTAAGTTTTTGATTTGGTCTATTTTTCATTGATTCAACTGGTGGTGAAGCCTACATTCAGACTACGACCTGTGATCATATCCAAAATAAAAAGATTTGGTTTTCTGATTCCATATCATTTTGGTATCAGAGCCGAAATTTCTGATCCCCTCTACAAATTTCCCAAAACCTCTTCAAAAAAAATATTGTTCCAAATTTGACTGAAATTTCAGTCGAAATTCACAAAAAAATTGCTTCTGTTCATCATCTCCCTCCTCTCACTTCAACAGAAACCCACCAACCCCTTCATCGGGCGCCGCCGACACCACAACCCTCTGAGGACCTCGCAGCGGGATCCTCCACGTCGCCTCGAGATCATCGTCCCCTTGCAGACGTCAACACTGTCATGCCACTGCACAGCCAACCTCCGACGTCATCTCTCCTTCACCAAAGTCGAAGAACCCAATACTGCAGCTCTCGCCTGACTTCGCCATCACTTTGTGAAGCCCTCTGAAGCTTTGGTGCCCTCACACAGACTCATCGCCCTCGCTAGAACTTCGCCGGAGTCTCGCCGCCACCTGATCTCACAGCAGCGCCTCCACAGATCTCCTTCTCGTCTCATTGCGCCATCGCCACGACTCTGTTGCTCCACCGCTACACCGACGTCACCGCCATTACCGGAGTCCACAACCTTACCACTGTTCTCGCCGAAGCTCTTCCAGCATCGTTCAACTGCTGTCACCAAGAAAAGGTTGCAAACTCCTAAGAAAGACGGTTCGTAGAGAATGTGTGTGGATAGTCGCGTCTATTAATAAGATTACCATCAAATATCGGTTTTTCATCGCCAGACTGGATGACATGTTAGACATAATGTCTGGAGCTATTATCTTCTTAAAAATCGATTTGAAAAGTGGCGACTATCAGATTTAGATTCGTTCAGGTGATGAATAGAAGACCGCTTTCAAGACCAAAAACGGTTTATACGAGTGGATGGTCTTGCCTTTTGGTTTAACCAATGCTCCCATCATTTTCATGCGAGCGATGACCCAAGTATTTCGACCCTTTATGGGTGAATTCTTGGTCGTCTATTTTGATGATATTTTGATTTACAGTAAGACGTTGGAGTATCACGTGAGTCATCTCAGACAAGTTCGTTACACATTGAGGAAAGAACGACTATACACAAACGCTAAGAAGTGCATGTTCATGACTGATAAGGTCATATTCTTGGGATTTGTTGTGTCGGCGCAAGGAGTTTCAGCTGATCCTCAGAAAATCAAGGCGATCGTAGAATGGCCAGAATCCCAAAATACTCGAGAAGTAAGAAGTTTTTATGGGTTAGCAATATTCTACAGGCGATTCATAAAGGGATTCAGCACTATCATGGCCCCAATTACGGATTGCCTGGAGAAAAAAGAGTTCCAGAGGTCCGTAGTCGCTGTTAAGGCGTTCAAGGAAATTAAATAACGAATGACTGAAGCAACTGTAATGAGATTTCCTAATTTCTCCAAGGTGTTCGAAATGATGTGTGATGCCTCAGACATTGGCATAGGCAGTATTCAGTCAAAAAAAGCACCCATTAGGCTTCTTCAGTGAGAGGTTGAGCGGAGCTAAACTGAACTACTCCCTTCGATAAAAAATTCTATCCGGTTGTACAATCATTATGTCATTGGCGATATTACCTCTTACAGCAAGAATTTGTTCTTAACTCGGACCATGAGACATTACGATACCTTAACTTGCAGAAGAAGCTCAGTGCTAGACACGGTAGATGGATTGAGTTTATGCAAGACTACCCTTATACCTTGAAGCACACATCTGGAGTTGAGAACAAGGTGGCGGATGTACTCAGTCGTCGCACATGTGTGCTTAAACAACTGAATGCGTGGGTAGTGGGTTTTGAGCGAATCAAGGAAGAGTACGTGTCATGTCCCGATTTTGGATAGATTTTTGGTGCTTTGAAGAAAGGGGTGACACAAGAGATAGATGGTTTCCTACTACAGGATGACTATCTATTTCGATTTGGCATGTTACACATTTCTCGTACATCACTACGGGACTATCTTGTTTGGGAACTGTGACTAAATTTTGGACTTGATAGCTGCAGTTTAGTAAACTGTGAACAATAGCCAAATGGACTTAAATATGTCATTTTGAAATTAAATGACTTCAGAGTGCAGAAAAACTGTAAAGCCAAACAAGGCTTAGCTCATTTCCTTTCATAAACTTCTTCCATTAAAGAAAAACTTAAACTGCTTTTAGGGAACAGTGAAATACGGGATATGTCTCGTTCTGGCTTGTCTCTCGTTGTGCAAGCACATGTGTGGCCCTGGACTTTTCTAAGGACCACATGAAAGATGTAGAAACATTAAGGAAGAAATGGAGTTGGAGGATGGTGGTTAGCAAAGCTGAAAGATATTAAAGTTGTTTCAAATCTGAAGAGATACTTTTTGATACTGAGGTGTGAAGCAGACTTTTTCATTGTCCTCCACTCCAACATCACAATTTTCTTGTGATGGTGAACAGATTGTTGTTACCAAAAGATTAAAGGAGGCTAAGCATTTGAAAACTTTTGAGATATGAAATCTTTCTCGGTGGTAAGTGAGAGAAGTGGTAGGTATCTGTTTTACTACTTTCTGGTAAGTGACTAGGTGAGCCTTTCCTTGAAGTAAAGCAAACCCAGTCAAGCTCAGGCACATGATGGTATTATTTTGACTAGATGTTAATTTCAGTTTTGTGAATGGTATTTGGCATAGTTTGATAATAATTTTATATGGGCAAGAATGAGAGGATTGGTATCAAGTTGATAAATGATTGTGAAAGTTTGCTATATTCTCAATGGAGTCTACTGGTTGATGGTGATGGTAGTGACGAACACTGTATGAACTATAAACATTGATGTTGTCTGCATTTTATCATTTAGAGCAGTGCTTGCTGAAGCATCCAGAGCTTTGGCATGATATGTTTTTTTTTTTTCTTGAGAAAAAACTGTGAGGCTGAAAAAGTCCCCCGGAATTTTATTAATAAGCACTTAATGAAACAACATCAAGAAGGTACAAAAATGTAAAAATTATAAAGTTGATCCTTCAAGGGAAATAAAAACAAATCCAACAGGAGGTAACTGACAATCAAAACGTTTTGGCGACGTCTGGGAGAAGACATCAGGCGCCATCGAGACACATGTTGCAAAAATCAGTTTAACCAGATCCGTCGTACTCTCCTCTTATGCTAACCGACCACCTCTTTAAAGCTCACCTCAGCCCTAGAAGAACCAAACAACTACAACAACGACACCTATCTTGCCCAAACAGTAACTGATCCACTCCTTATCGGATAACTCCAAAAATAAAAGACCCCTAATCATCTTGATGGGCATTTCTGGTTCTCTGCCAACCTTCTTTTTAACCGTCCGCTTCGGTAGATTACTAGGGGGAGCACCCCTTGAAGCTATCAAACTCATTCAAGTAATGCTCTTGAAGCCTCTTACCCACCTGATTCAGTAAGAACTCCTCACTCACAACCCCTACGTTAACTCCTCGTTGAGATTAAACTCATCAAGGGAAAAACCTCACTCAGAGAACTCTTCCGAATCGGAGTCAGAATGCTCAACAAAAGAGCACCCACTCACCTCTTGGGCTCCACCAGCATCTCCCCCATCCTTGGCCCCACCAGGCCAGGATTGCAATAAAACTTCTTAAAGTCCCTAGAGCCTCTCAACTTCCCCCGCCGTGCATTACACGTGATTTCAGAGCAACCAAAACTCCCTGGCCCAGAACAAGAATTATCCACGATATAATCAATCTCTTCAACCCTTGGGCCAAGACTGGGCAGCTCTTGGGCGATAATAGAAGGCCAAGAAGCCCAGATCCATCAGATGGTGATAGCCCTAAACGGGTCTGGGTCCACACTGGATCCACATGCAAAAGAAGTCCCTCCGGATCCGAAACCCAAATCAATGGCCTCCACACAACAATTTGAATTCAAATTCAAATAATCGCCTAGCGAAGTGCGTTGTACAACGCCTCCTCCGCTGTTGCAAGTCAGCGTCCCCTCGATCCTGCTGTCACTCCCCTTGATCCACTGCTGCCCACTGCATCGCCGACGTTGAGCGACGATTCTGACTCCCAAGACGCATCGGGGAGGGAATCGACATCTCCGCCGATGCTCGAGATTCGGCCCACTGCATCGCCTGCACAGGTATCAATCGTCGTCGGCACTGGAGATGGGAGAGGCCCAACCTCCAAGTCCCCCACACCCTCAACCACGACCGGGCAAATAACCTCTATAGGCAGCTGTGCTTCCCCACAAACGACTGTCGAGTTGAGAATGAAGCCTCGCCTTCCAGCATTGGTGGCGATGCTCCTGGAGGCAGAGGCCGACCGATAGGCCCCCATCTCCTGCCCCCTGGCCAGTAAAAACCGACGACAGCAGGGAACTCGTCGCTCGTACTCGCCTTGAAGGATCCCCCGAGGATAGCGAATTCGAATGACTCTGACGAGGCCGTCGAGCCCTCGTTAACAACGTCAGCAAAAGACCTATCCCCTGAACCCACCTCGACCTCACAGCTGTCTATCTGAAAGCAGAGGAGTAGTTTCTTATCAGCGACGTGTCCAGAGATCGTCTCTCTGCTCAGCCCTGTTTTAAATATCGGTCGATACGGCCGAGATATCGTCTGATATCTCCTTTTTTTCCTGCTGCCGATACGATATGGAAAATCGTTCGCCATATCGTTTGCAGCAAAAAACGGCCGATATTTGAAATATCGCCCGATAAATTTCCCGATATGGCCGATAAATCGTCCGATATATCACCCGGTATGAAATAACTAATTTATTGCATGACTGCGTGCAAAGGTACATATTTTTTACTGTCTCTGCAAGCATATTACATCATTTTATAAGATAGATGATATGTATGACCCTAAACCAACTCTTAATTATCAATATTTCATTATATATAGTGTCTAATATGAATGCCCGATATGCGCGCGTATCCCCGATATCTCCCCCGATATCCGATATCCGATATGAAAACCCCCCATCCGATACGATTCCGATATCCGATATTGAGAACCTTGCTGCTCAGACCAATCCTCACCGACATGATCTCCCCTCCAGGAGCCCTGACAATCTTCAATGGTAGACCAGTACCTCCCCCCGATGCCGACGAAGCCGACATTCCCTTAGGAAGTGTTCTCATGCCCGATCGAGCTGGGCACCCACTGGCCCTATGGCCAGGCTAACGGCAAATAAAACACAGCAAACCCACCGCACATAATTTTGATACATGTCATTTATTATCTGGACAATAATTTTACTTGGGCAAGAATGAGAGGATTGGCATCAAGATGATGGTAACGGCCATCGCTTGCATGAACATAGATACTTTTTGCACCAATCTTTTAGAGCCGTGATTATTAAAGCATCTAGGGTTTCACAGATGTTGATTTGATTCCTGATAGATGTCCGTTTGTTTGAGGAAAATAAATAAAATAAATGCTGGTTATGTAGTTATGCAAATGAGAATGTTGCTTGGATTAACACATAATTGCATATGGGCAAACAAATGAGAGGATTGGCATCAAGTCGATTGATGATTATGAAAGTTTGTTCGATTATTTTGTTTATACTTGGTGTGTTTTCTGAAGATTCTAATCCCATTTTGATAGGAAACATTGTATGTTGATGATGGTAACGGGGATAACGATATACAGCCATAGATATTGCCTGCAGTTAGTTGCTTGTCTTTTAAAGCAGTGCTTTGTTAAAGCATCTGCAGCTTCGCAGCATATGATATCAAATAAGTGAAAGGTTTACATCAAGATGACAGCTAATCATGGAAGTTCGCTAAGGGCCCTTGTTCACTGGTTACTGCTCCGCACTCGACCTCATTTTGATGAGAAAGGTCTTTGTTTGTTGATGATGGTGATTATATGGCAGTGTTCAAGTTTGTTTGCAGTTATTTTGTCTTTTGATATATTGTGCATACTGAAGCATCTGTAGCATTTGCACTGTAGAATTATTTGGAGATTCAACATTATAGCGGAGAGCAATAGAATGTGAGAACTTTGGTATTTTAGAGTTCAAATTGTGAGTGAACTATGGGCTTTGAGTTCAGTGGAGGTCGCTGTCAATTAAGATCAGTTGAGAGTTTTTGTGGCAGGTTGATTTGAAACTTCCAATTATTTGATCAATTTTGTGGTTGTGTGTATGTTTGGGCGGGTGGGTGAACGGACGTGTGTGTGCAGACAAACCCTGAGATTAGATGCTTGTAGAACTGAAGCAGAAACTACGTGAGAGGAACTTGTAGTGTTGACTAACACATGAATGTTATGGGAGAGGTCAACGGTTCAAGATACTTCAACAATCTAGAGCCTTCCTAAGGCTCGATTCTTCCAAGGTTTAGACCATGGTGGAAAATCTCGTAATCGATATTTATCAACTAATGATTTTTAGTATCAATATCGCGTATATCGGCCATCAATATCGGTCATATCAGCCAAATCAACAATATCAACCTAATATCGGCCAATACTATAGCGCTAATATCGTATTGGGTACCTCAAAATCCGATATGATATTGCCGATATTTGATTTCACTATGGTTTAGACTGTCAACTTATTGCTTCTCAAGGAAATATGTTCCTGTTTCGGTTTGTTTTATCTTATGCCTCAAACAAAAGTAGTCCTCTAGAAGCAAACATTGATATCTTCCTTTTATGAGATTACCTTTTCACTTACAGGGGCTCAATTGTATGACCAATAAGGTAGACCACTAGGGGAAAAAACTGCTGCTTTGCAAATCAATTCAAGGAAGCACATAATTGAGCATCTTTATGCCTTTATTGGCAAAGCATTTGGAGTTAAATAACTCCCACAGCATCCAAATATGCTATAGGGCTATTCCTGAAAAAGTGGACATGAGCTTTACTTCTTCCTTAAAAATTTTGCTTCCCTCTCCAAGTCTCAGCCCCACCAACCAACCAAATCTTACATTATATAATGTAATCTCTCTATCTCTTTAATATAGAAAATGTGTACATTGAATACACCAACATTTACCCATAGTTGAATACTCATATTCATAAGATATATACTTGAGTGTAGTTGAAAACTACAAAACTGTGTAGTTGGTACTGCCAACAGTGTTAGTTTATAGCTGTATGACCTAGTTTTTATTGTACTCTTTAGAACTGTGATCTATGCATGAAATCATCTTATTACTTGATTATAACCTGCATCATGAATTATAACACATTGTACTTATATTAATATGCGCAAGTATTGTTCTTGTTTTGTTAATGTCTTTGTGTTACATTTTTTTTCCTCCTCCTATTGTCATCTTCCTTGTGAGTTACTTTCAAGTGAAGTCAGGACATAGTTGCCTTCTCATTATTAATTAAAAAAACAACCTATTTAAGTATTAGATGATGTCATGAGCTTTATTTAACTTATGCTTATTGATGGTAGATGTGAACCCTAGATCTCAGCATTAGTTCTTAATTAAACTCCTCTAATGCACTTTATGCTCCAGAACACCCTCATTTAGTATACAAGTGAGGCATAAATCTTTGCTTCCACAACACTAGACATGAAGTTAATATATACAATGAGTTATTTCAAACCGATGTGATCTTAGACAATGTTGGGGTGTTAGCTGTTCTGAAGATTCCAGTGATCGACTGCATGTAGGAAAGTTATACTTTAGTTCGAGCAATTTTGGTATTATAGTAATTATCTTGATTTATATTTTTTTTAAAATTAACTCTTAGAAGAGCTATACCAACAAATTGAAGTTGTTCATGTTTGCGGACATAATTAGGCATACTACTAGAATGATCCATCTATTTAGAGAAGAGTTGGATGAGAAGAAACTATAGAAACCCACTGGATGTAAATTCCAACTAAAAATGCATTTAGCACAAAAACGATAGATCAACTAATTGTTGTGTCCTTGCACTAATCTTTTACTTATTTGGGCATGCATGTAGAATAAAGGTATGTGAAAAGAAATTATAGTGCTCCCTTTTCACATTCAGAAAGCATCTTAGCACCATTAACCTCCATCCGAAAAGCATTCGATGCTAAACTTCAAGGACCCAATATGCTATCGATGCTTGTCCTTAAAGAGGTGGACATGATCTTTACTTGTATCTTAATTTTGCATCTCTTGCCCATTCCCATCCCCACAAACTGACCAAATCTTTGCCCCAAGAATGTAATCCCTCTGTCTCACTTTATATCTCCTTCCCTTTTTCCAATATTATAGCAAGGCATATGAGCATATCTTATTATAGAAAACCCTAGAAGAGAGTTCAATACGTGATAGACAAAACAATAAGCGCATCAACGTTGGTCCATAGTCGAGTCTTCATAGCCAAATTATGAATACATTGTAATGTTGTTGCATTTTGATGTATCACCTTAGTTTGAAGATTGATTAAGTGTGATCTTGACGTGATCAACTCTTAAATTATGTCACTGCTGATTGGCAATATAGAAAGGAATTCTATGCATATATACCATGTATCTAGTATGTGCGCCAATGGTTGTGAGATGTAGTCTTCATGACATGATCTATTACATTAAATATTCATAAAAGTTAGATTGCATTTATCGGACAAACTTTGTCCAATTTTTTTGGTTTTTACTGGACATGAATCTTATTTACTTGAAACAATATTTGTGAAGATGTGCCATATTTATTGTATATTTTTCACAATTTAATATAATAAGTAACAACATTGACTTTCATTATATTGATTTTATTATTCATGAGTTTTAGGAAATCAAGTTGTGTGAATGAGAAAAAACCTTTTGTAAACCATTTTGTTATTAAAGTTTTCTAAGATAAAAAAAACCTTCATGTTTAGGCAAAATCTAATACAAGTGGAGGGTTAAGATAGCTACAGAGGCACGAAAAGAGCAATCGTTTCGTATTTGTCTAGCTTACTCCCTATTCTAACAATCTTTTTAATCTTGATGATATGCAAGGATACATTAATTAAAGGTGTCATCAAAGCATTATTAGAGTAGATATAACCAATGGAAGGTTATGGAAGGTCATGGAGTGTTTATTCCTATTGCTTCCTTCATGCTTAATTATTGTTCTAATATTGATCTACCAAGTTTAAATTAATGGAAGGAACCATCAAAAGGGAACTCTTTTCATTATTTATTACTCCAAGTTGAGGTCTTAAAGATTCAAGCGCAAATAGGGTGAGGCATTAGAGGTGTCCTAGTTACTACAAGAAGCTTCCTTACACACCTAAAGGGTATATTGGTGGGGAGTGGCATATATGCCTTTGATCTTTTGCTCTCAAGTCTCAAAGAGCCATTGCAGTTTTGCTGACATCTATGTTTGAGGGAGGGTATATCCTTTTGAGAACCTTGGAATCTTTGCAAGATGGCATGTTAGGCCCACTTGTATTACAATTTGTGGTGTGATGGAGATGTAGATTTTTGGACTCTTTTTTGCTCTTTCCTTCAGGTAATAATAGTTGGAGGAGCCATTGGAAGATAAAGTGTTTCTTGGGGTGAGAGAGTTAAGAGTTAGATGGTGATGTTTGTATTGAAGGTTGATAGATCCAATGAATGGTGCATACCACTGAATTTTATGTTTTGCCAGTGAAGATGATGCCTTTTAGTACTTCAGTCTATAATATTTTGGAGCTTCAAGAGATTGGGTTGTTTTATTTTAGGGATGAGCTGCTCCACCCAACAAGTGTTTCTTATCTAGTTTGGATGGCCAAAGATAATAACTATTGCCATTTTCTTGCCCTTGCATTCTTTTGAGAGGTTCAAAATTTGTAATTTTCTCCACCAATGTCTTTACAAAAACTTTGGTGATGATAATAAGAATAGTATGCACTTTGGAAAAGACTGTTACTGTTCTTTCTTTTGTTTCGTTATCCCCTCTTTGTTATGACTATGAATATTACTTATTGCATTAGAATTTTCTTCTCCTTTTCCCTTTGTGAGTACAGAGATTGTTGTTTTCTCTATTATCATCCCTATCATCCGAAATACCACATATTTAAGAAGATAAATAGGGAGAATTTTACACCAGAAATATGTTGTGATTTTGTTTCTCAACTAAATATTTATCATGCAAATTAGTATATGTATATGAAACCTACATTTTAGGAATATGTCTGCATTCTGCCACATAAAAAATCAAGGGCAAACAAGTTTAGTGGAAAGTTTCTACCCTACAAGTACTTGTATTTATGATGCAAACTTACTTCCTTTGCATTGTACATCTCCTGTCAACTTCCAGTAGTAGGCTTCCTAATAATTTTCAATATATGTGGAATATTTACTTATCACAAATGAACTAGCTCATTTTAGCATTTTGTGACAATGTAGAATGTGAATCATCACAAATTAAGTGGAGTCTTTATTTTATCATAGGAAATGTACTATTATCTTTCTTGATTAATAAAAAGTGACTTCATTAGGTTTTAGGCAGCTTAGTGCTAACAAAGAGGATTCTCTCAGGACCTCAAAGTCTACAAAATGGTTTGATAGTTGTTCATTTGGTGTACCAAATGCATGGAGTTGCTTTATGCATGCATGATTAACTAAAACTTTGTTTAACTCTACCACATTAGGAGCCTAGGGACCACATTAGGTCATTTCAAGCCCACAATTAACAAAGATTGGTTGAACTCATGACTCTCTTTGTTTCAAAAGTCTTCACTTGAGTTGTGCAAGGACTTAACTTTCCTTGTTGTAGGTAATTGACCTATCTAGATGCACCTCTCTCTTTCTTTAACTCTTATTATGTACCATTGTTTTTTGTACCCGTGCTCTTGAGATTTCTCTTTCTTTGTTGGTATAGACCCAATTGCATGTATCAAGATAAATTATTTGGTCCTACATTCCTAATTCATCCCCTTTAAACCTAGGAGCTAATCTTGTCTTCAACTTCCCATAGGCTGCCCATGCATTTGGTCTTCTATCCTCATGGAAGGTATTTTACATATGAAGTTAAGTTGGTGTGCTAATATGGTTCCATTTTGGCTAACTTAACATTAGTTTGATCAATCTTACATGGGAAAGGCAAATTGTTTCACAATCATGGGATTCTGAATTGGTGCAAGTTGATGTGTGTGGTGGCCAATATTGTTCACTTTAAGGTGAAGATACACTAGCTTGGTTCCAATTGGACTTTGACGAGTGGCATTCGTAAGAACAATCACATCGGCGTGCATTCAACTCACCAACTTGTGATGAGAGACGTCACATGTTCAAGGTGGGTTGCAAGCCACTTATCATTTTCATTCAATCAAGAGAAGAAAAATGAAAAAAAAATGGTATAGATGTTTTCCACTCAAACTTTAGCTTAGGTTGTCTACAATGATGTTGAAAACTCGAGCATGTGGAATTAAACAAAACAAAATTCTTTTACTTATTTCATGAAACTCAATTAGTGTGTGTCACTAAAGGAGATTATGCTATATACCTCAGTGTGTCACTTTATTAGGTGGAATATCAAGAAGAAAGCTTCCAATAGTTGGTTCTAGGGTTTAGGAATCTTTTTCTTTTCCCCTTTTTCTTTTTTACTCTTACCTATTGTTTTTCATTTTATTTGTTTTGGGAGATAACAAGGCAAGGACTGCAAATTGCCCAAGTGGTTGCATAGTTGTGGAGTGCCTAAAGACTCTTTTTCACTTGGTAGGTCTTCTTTGTCTCTTGTTCTTTCCCCTCCTCACTCATCAAATTGGAACCTTGGAGGAGAAGAAAGTAGGTTTATTGGATATCAATCACATGGAAAGGAATCCTTTCATCAAAACAGATGGCATTTGAGAAAAGTGGGATTATACCTTGCTCAGTTACATGTGCATGCACAAGCATTGGGGATTCATGTGATATCACCTTTTATTTTCTTTTGTCCATCCTGCAAAAAAAAAAAAAAAAAGGCATGATGGCTGCCTAGTCCTCATTTGTTGAACTGTACTTCATGAAGTAAATTGGTTAAATTAGGATCTAAATAGAATCAAGTATAGATTCATGTGTCTCTCTTCTCTTTGTATTCTTCCTCCTCGAGGGAGAGGGACTATTTGGTTGCATGTCTGGTTAGTTGCAGGTATGTTACATTTTTAAATTGTGCTCGCGCGAGTAATATTGCAAGTTATCTGTTTGATTTGGTTGATCGTTGTGGATGATATCGAAGCAAGTGGAATCATTTATATATGAAAAGAGTATTTCTAGCAAGTTGTGATACATAAAAAGAGTATTTCTAATGTATCAAGTTGAGAGAGGCTTTCCTCGTGGTGGTACAATGGTCCTCTCCCACTTACCACATGTAGTACCAATTGAATTGTAGCACTACTTGCAACTAACCAAAAAGCTTGCTAGCTGTAAAAAATTCCCCAGTTTTGCAACTGGGCTATACAACTTCAACAAAATATCACTTTTGCATCTCCAAGTATTGCAGTGAGAGTGCAATTTCACCAGATCAAGCCTCAGACCTGTGGACACTAATAGCATGGAGATAGTAATCAATTTAGAGTATTTAGGTCTTACATAGTTCAGTCTAACAATGTGATACAGAGGAGTTCTCTCCTATACTAAAGGAAGTGGAAGGTAGCCACCTTATTCATCATGTAGTCCTACAAAAACTTGTGTGTGTGTGTGTGTGTGTTTCTATACAAAAACTAGTGTGTTGTGTGTGTGCGCGCGCGCGCGTGTTTCTATACAAAAACTAGTGTGTCGTGCGCGTGTGCGCGTATGCGCATTCCAAACAAAACCCTATCAAATGGTATGTTGCATCCATATGTGCCAAGCTGCAGCCAACCAAGCAAACATGCTAGAAAAATATATTGCCAACTGATGGTCCACCCCTTGCCACTCTTGAAGCCCTTTATACCCCCTTGCTCCCAATAAATGGTAAATAGATACCTTGCTCAGGTGATCAAGATTAAAAAAGAAATTTTGATTTTTTTTCCCCCCTTTTTACTTCCTCTTTTGCTTTTAAAAGGTTAAAAAAAAAAAACACACACACACACACAAGTGGACAGTAGAAACAACCATACTCCCTCCTCTTGGTTGGTTGTGAGAGGAATTATCCCACACATCAAGTTCCACTCTTGAAGGAGAAGGCAATAACTTTACTCAAAAACTTATAAAGTAACAAGCATATAATCCTTGTATTTGACCTAACTCCTTCAAAGAAAAGATATTGTTCTAAAGAGAGGCTCATCGTCATTCAACAAGTGAAAAATTTAGGGGGTCAAGTTGTGGTGTGCAGAAGATTAGCCTGAGGGTGATGGCAAACCTTTTGAGATACTCCCGTGTTATCAAAAACAAAAAAATTGGAAAGTTTTCGATTGAGATATTAAAAGAAAAGAATGGGTCGAGTGGGGGCACAACCTAAACCCATGTCCCCTTGGTGAATAGTTGAAGCTCATTATTGCACCATTTTTTCTAGGGGAGAGACAAGAACATGTTGTGTGAGATGGGGACCCTTTTTCACTCTTTGATATCATTTTGCTTTCCCTGCTCACAAAAAAGGGTGATCCACATGCAAAATCTCTTTTGGATCTTATAATTTGGAGTCTCTCCTTGGCTGCCTCCCCTACATGTGGCAAGGGGTCCATGGTGACAATTTCTTGGTTAAGATGATTAAAAGTTTAAAATAGTGCAAAAGAACATCCTTTTAGATAAATAAGTTTGATACTCTAAAAATGGAGGAAATTATTCCAATAATATTGACAATATTTTTTGTTTAAAATGCTTGCTCTTAGACGTATGATATGTTGGTCGAGCACTTGCTTGTGATTTAAGGTGGGTAATTCGTATATTCGATATATATATATTTTTTTGTATCATTTAGTTTAAGGGGAAAACAATACAAGAATCATATGAATTCTCTCTTTCTAACAACTTCTTCAGTACTGTTTGTAACCTCTAGCTCCCATTTTATGTCTTTTTTTTCAGTGCATTAGCAATTAGTATTTTCCTTAAGAATATATGTGACTCACTTGTAGGAAACCTAAACGAGTCTTGAGATATTTTCAAATCAATAAGAAGTCCTTGTATTGTGATTCTTTGGCATAATTTCTGAATAATGTTTTAATATCTGTAGCTTGGATATGATGAGAAACACACTTTGCCTACTTTAGAAAGGAGAGATGATCTTTTCCAACTTTAGCTTGGAGAGACAAGTGTCTAAATTATCTCACTGTTACAGAGTGAGATCTTTTAACACCTGCAATTAGGATCAAAATGTTTATTGCACTGCACTCTGAAGTCAAACTAATACAAATTGAATACCATAAAACTTTTCATTATAGGGTCTGTTTGGATTGGGGTGGAAGTGCGGAAGTGTAGAAGTGATAAAACTCATTTTTCACTTCGTTGTTTGTGTGAAGCTGGAAAAGAAAATGAGAAAACTCTTTTTCTTTTTACACATCTCTTTTACACAATAATTTTCGCAACTTTCAGGGTGCTACAGTTAATTTTGTGGTCATGTAAATCTCATTTGTGATGAGTTATAACTTAAAACAATTAATTTTGTGGTCATATAATTCTCAATTGCATTAATTACAATCCAATTTATTTTTACAATGTTGGGATTTAAGTCAAACAAATATTCCCACGTCGGTTAGACATGAGGATGATCTTGGGTATATAAGAATTTGAGCAACTCCATCTAGAAGGCTAGTCTTTTGGATGGTACCCCTAGTCGTTCAAGTGGTATTAGAGCCATGCCCCGAACTTAGTCATGTGTGTAAGTGATGTTTGATGATGTCGACCCCCCTATGCGCAGTAGGCCCCTGTAAAGCTTATTGGGCCCTTGAGGATTTGACAGTGGTGTTCGATGATGTCGATCCCCA
This sequence comes from Agave tequilana, assembly GCA_038442645.1. Lineage (NCBI taxonomy): Eukaryota > Viridiplantae > Streptophyta > Magnoliopsida > Asparagales > Asparagaceae > Agave > Agave tequilana. The sequence continues at coordinate 78,296 of JAVJIF010017214.1, read as the reverse complement.
CATGCGCAGTAGGCTTATTGGGCTCTCGAAGATTTGACAGTGATGTGCATGACACTGCAATTTGTACTTCACGTGAGGCGTGCCTCCACTCACGCGGTGAAGAAATTATAAATAGTCTCATACCGGCTAGACATGTGGCAGTCTCTCAAGTGCTTCGCATATTAATTTTTATTTTAATATTATTTTATAATTATTTTATAATCAATTTTTTCAATCATTTTCGCTTTTACGTTAACGACGAAATATCAGAAAACCAATATATTTATTCATGTTTTTCTTTTCAACCACCAAAGAGGTGTAGATGTCGTCATGAGTGTGACCTTGACAATCACATGATGTAACAAGTTTAATAAACAAAGCTAATGAAAAATGCTAAGGGCGTGGGTGAGCCACCTAAGAGATAAAAGAGACCCCAAAGTTTTTGTGGGCCCCCAGCTCAAGAGAGAGATGCTAAAAGGAACCCATCAGTGCCTCAATTTTCTTTGGAATCTTCCAATCAAATTTGAGCAAGGAATCACTCTGATTGGATTATGATTGTCATTTTTCCCCTTCACTTCACTACTTAGCTACTAAGATGCCATTGGATTATGTCACTAGGTAGATTTCTTATCTATATTTATTAGCAATTGAGCATATGTTCAATCATTATTTATTGTACAATGAACAAAGAGGATTAAGAAAGGAATGATTGCAAGATATGTTAAATTCTAACTAGGGGTGTAAATGGAACGGCTTCGGATCAGGGTCATGTAATATCTGAACAGAAAATTTCTCGGAATATTATCGTGTTTACAACTTCTAAGATCCGATCCCTTCTCTTGATGGACATCAAGATGCATAAACATCCTGGCTGTCATAACTAATAGTAGAGATATTTTAGATCTTCATAACTGTATGATTTGCAAGTAGTGATTTCTTTATAACTGTTCAGATTACAACGCTTGGTCATTAGGATTGATATGTAAAAATATTCACCGCTATTCATCACTGTCCCCATTGAAATAGACGTATATTTAGAATGTGGGAATATCTGACAGTGTAACTGAATTCGCAAATCGAAGAATCTTGCCGCTAAGCCGCATCCAATGTGGAGTCAGAGTCTCCTCAGAGAACCCTTGCTTTTTGTTGGTTGTGTGTGTGTGTGTGTGTGTGTGTGTGAGCTCGGGGTAAAGCCCAAGGTTTTCTCCTCTGGGTCGAGTGCGTCAGCTAGTATGTCAACTTTGTTGTTCACTTGAGACGTTCCTGATGTGAAGGGACACGTGTCATGTGTCTTGACAAGAGTCAAAATTCTGACCACTACAATTGGAATCTCTTCTTTCTTATCAGGTTCATTCAGTTTTGAATCTAAATTAGATTGTTTTTCATAATGATGTTGCAAATTTAGTTCAATTTCATCGTATGGTAGAGGGGAAAAAAAAAAAGAACATTTAGATTCATGATTTCTGTTTTATATCAATATTATTCTATCACTCTCCATTAACTCTCTTCTATGATCTAACATATTTCAGACATAAAATTAAACGAGAGGAGAAAGTCTATAAATTGTTGTCTCTTTTACTTATCTTTTCAGATGCATGTGTAGCACTCAAATTTGAAGTATTCAAGTATCTGATTTATATTTCAATCTGTTCAAAGTGGTATCAAATAGTCAGTATCCATTTCAGTTAATATCTGCGTAATATCCTCTCTGCTTATAATTAACACTAGATTTTGACAAATGCTATGCACGTAGGAAAAAACAGAATTGATTTATCTTTTTTCAGTGGTTTTTTCTCTGATGCTAGAAAATTCTGATCTTTAATGGTGAGAAGAGAAAACTTTCGTCTTCTATTTCAGGATAAGTGTTACATTTACTCTCTCCAATGAATGTTATTTTTTTATTTCAATTTTTTTTTAATGAAAAGGGATTTCGCTACACTCACTATGTCAAATTGAAGTTTTAAAAAAAAATTAGCTTCATAATTTTATCCACTTCAGCCACTTCTTGTTTTTAAAATCAATCAGGTGCACTCACGTGTCAAGTACAGAAGTGTCTCAGTAGCGAAAGACGCAAATGTCCTGCTTCGAAATAAATGGACCGCTTCGAAAATACAAACTGCTGGTATATAGAGGTCTGCGATCATGATCGTATTCTCACAAATATTGCGATCATGATCGTATTCTCACAAATATTGCGATCATGATCGCAGTCCTCACAAAAATGCCTTATTTTTTTTAGTCTTTATAAGACTGCGACTATGATCATAGTTCTTATTATTAGGACATGTTTCTGAGTTTTTATAGTACCGCGATCATGATCACAATCCTCACAAAAATATCTTATTTTTTAGTCTTTATTAGGACTGCGATCAATGATCGCAGTCATCGCAAAAACACAATTCTTCAGTCTATATTGGGACTGCAACAATGATCGCAGTGTTTACAAAATACTCTAATTTTCAATTAATAAAAAGACTGGCGCAGTCCTCACATAAAACTGTGATCATTAGTCGCAGTCCTTATATCAGCATCGTCATCATCAGCAGACCTTTTGCTCACTGGCATCGAATGATCCCTAATTTTTTCCAAATCTAAATACCACATCAATCACAAACACACAAAAGACTCATCGCGAGCATTAGCAAACGAGATATGCAAAAAGTCGATTTCAAAAAAAAATTGGTCATGGGGCTCTGCCCCCTAGGACCTCCATAAGGGGGCTCCCTGCCCCTTCCAACCCCCACGGCGACCTGATCACGCAGGTCGCCCGCGAATTTCTCTTGCAGGAGTCAGGGTTGAGGGGGGAGCAACGTTGGGAATTATGAGGAAGGGTAAAAGAAGAAATGAGAATATATAAAATAGTATTGATTTGGAGGAATCTATTTATGCTGACGTGGATGACACTGTAATGAATAAAATTATGCAGTTGAGTTTTTTTTTCTGATTCTGAAGCAAAGTAGGCGGCTGTAGCGGATGTTTTTTTTTTTATAAAATAAGGATATCTAATAAATATTTTTTAATTATTTCAAATGTTTTAGAGATCGGGACGTTGTGGCTAGATTTTTGGGTATTTGTAACATTTTTTTTATTTTATTTTTCTTTTAACATATTTAACATATGTTGTGTGTGAGAGAGAGAGAGATTCTTAGGCATGTAATATAAAGAGAGAGTTAAATATATTTTTGATTTGTTTATCTAATAAATGCTATTTTTTTGTTTCAAAATTTTTATGAGATGGAGATAAAAATGTATGACTAGATTTCAAGAGACGTTTAAATTTATAAATGAATGAATAGATTAGTTTGAACATGAAACACGACCAAATTAGAATTCCAACAAAGGATCCGGTTACAATAGGAGAGATATATTATCTATTATCTAATCAGACGGTTTCACTTTTTCATATACGTCCTCTACTTATCTATTTTTTGCAGATTGCCCCAAATCTCCGGCATTTATTTTTATCTGATTCCCCCTTGTCACCAGCCAAACAAAAAGCCCTCGGGCCGCACGCCGATCAACGGGATCCACACGTGCGGTCGCCAGAAGTTTAGCGGTCACGAGCAGTTGCAAAACCAACTGTGAGATCCACAGAAACTATTAATTAAAAAATTACACTTTGCTGCTTTGGGGAGGGGCAAAAGGTAAGAATAAAATTGTCAAAAGGTAAATAATTAATAATAGTATTAGAGATCTCAGGGGAGCGGTGGGTGGGTGCCCTTGGTCTGCTCGCCCGCTGTACTTGGACTCTCGTGACCAAAACTCCACACACGCGCACAAAAATACACCCATCAGTGGGACCCACATTATGTTGTGAAAAACTTTGTTTAAATTTTTGGGGCAGTTTTTTAAAAAAAAACCCTCGGTTAATAAATAGTTTCAAAAATCGTCATCTCTCAAAGTTATTTCAAAAATCTATCTCTGACATTGCCACCTCGACGCCATGTCGGTGGCGGGTGGTTCCCCCGCCAGCGTAACATGCACATCTTGGAATCATTTTTTGCTCGGGATTGTTAACTCCGAACAATACAATTTTTTTCCTATCTATTGTCATGTCTGAAGTTGGCCACTCTGGACAAACAAATTTTTCTTCTGAATTTTGCTTTTTTCGGGGTTACCAATTACGGAGGCCAATTTATTTTTTAAATTTTGATTTGTCAGGGATGCCAACTTTAGACAAATAAAACATTTTTTTTATTTTCTCTCCCTTCTCCCTTTTTTCCTCTCTCCTCCTCTAATGCATTTGCCGTGCACGGCGGCACGACAAGCTGGCATCAGCGATAGTTGTGCTGGCAATGGCGATGACGAGCAGCCTTGCTACTGCCAGGCTGCTGATGCCACTGCTACGTTGCCGCCACGTTGAGCTGTCATGTCGCCGTCACCCTCCTCGCTATCACAACCTTGCAGTAACAACCCAGTAGTAGTAGGGTTGCTCGCCATCGCCGGCCTGGTCGTACCGATGTGCCCGGTAGGTGCATGTGCCCGGTAGGTGCACTGGAGGAGGAGGAGGGAGAGAGAAGAGCAGAAGAGGGGAGAGAAAATATAAAAAATTAAGTTTTATTCGTTCGGAGTTGACAATCCCAGACGAATCATTCTTTTTTTAAAAAAATGGGGCCTTGTCTGAGGTTGGCAACCTCGGACAAGCGACAATTAAGAAAAAGAAGAAAAAAATCTCGCCAACCCCAGACAAGTTTAAAATTAAAAAAATAATAATATTGTTTTTTCTGAGATTGCCAACCCTGAAAGAATCAAAAAAATGACCCGATAGCGCGAGCACCACGCGGGCTAGGTGAACTGCCTCGCCGAGGACGTGACATGTGATAGGTCAATTTTTAATTAATTTTAGGAAGAAGTCTAATTTTAGACTTATGTAATTAAGGGTTTTTTTTTTTTAAATGCCCATCCCCCCCCCCCCCCCCCCCCCCCCCCCCCCCCCCCCCCCCCCCCCCCCTCCTCCAACACGCACGCACGCACGCACGCACACAAAGAAAGAAAGAAAGAAAATACCCCAACCCAAATAGATTCCAAGCTCTCTCTTTCTCTTTCTAATTTATTTTATTCACAAGTTTTTTTTAATTTATTGTTTTCTCATTTTCTTTTCCTATAAATTCCATTCCCTTGCATTTCCAAAACTTCTTCCCCCTTCTCTCTGTCTCTCTTGAGCTCGGAAGCTCTGAATCTCTGCCTCTCTCTTTGCTCTCAACCCACTTTATATTTTCTCTCTTCACTATTCTTCGTAGTCGAAGAAGTTCTGCTGATTATTCTCAAAATACTTTCGTTTTGATCCTCTTCTTTCTTAGATAAAAAAAGGGGGGAAAAAAATCAAAAATTTCACATGCGGCATCTTGTTCTTCTTCGTCTTGTTGTTCCTGATTGATGTCGGCCATCCTCAGTGAGCTGTTCCTCTCGGGGTTTATGATCAACTCCTCCACGTTCACCCATCTCGTCCAGTCCTTCTCCGTCGTCTTCCTCTACTGGTTCTACGTCTTCTCATGAACAACTCCCCTTGAGAAAACCCATTTCATATCTATCTATCTTTCTATATATTTGTATGTCGTCTTAGTTTCGTCCTATTTGCAGCTACTGCTATATTTCAACTAGCACCACCACCGAAGTGTGTTGTTATTGTTGTTGTTGTGTGTTTTCTTGTGGTTCTTGAATCCTACAATATTCTGTTCTATGGCGTCATCGAGCGGGACGTCGCCGGAGGGGTGGCGCAGGAGGAGAGGAAGAGGAAGAGGATGCTGTCGAACCGGGAGTCGGCGAGGAGGTCGAGGCAGAGGAAGCAGAAGCGTCTGGACGAGCTGACGGAGACGGAGGGGAGGCTGAGGAAGGAGAACGCGCAGATCAAGGCGGCGCTCGGAGTCACCACGAGGCACTACCTCGGGGTGGAGGCCGAGAACTCGGTGCTGAGGACGCAGGCGGCGGAGCTAGGCTGCAGGCTGCAGGCTCTCAATGAGATCCTGAGCTGCTGCAGTATTATGAGTTCGAGCAGCGAGGAGAACGAGGAGATGATGATGATGATGATGAGGCCATGGAGCTTCGTGAGCCAGCAGCAGCAGCAGCAGCAGCAGCCCATCATGGCTGCCTCTGCAGCTGTGGACATGTATCAGTACTGATGAGAGCTCCATCTTGTGGTGGTTGGAGGAAGGAGACAAGAACCATTGTTTTTTGAGGGGACCATGAGAAGAAAAAAAATGTTTTTACTGGCAGTAAAAGAGCGGGAAATTAAAAAAAAAATGTAATTTTGTGTTGTGCTCTGTTTTATAATAATAATAGTTTTTAATATCATAATTTTCTAGTATTTTTTTAATCTTTCTATGTTGATGAATTTGCTGGCAAGTCAAATTTTTTTTTTTTTTTTTTTACAGTTAGCTAACCTTAAAAGGCTGCTTGAATAATTACATGTATGCATAAATAAATTAGTTTGATCATTGTTGCTGATTTCTTACTTTGCTTCCTTGAGTTAGCATGGCTGGCCATACTCTGTTTCTCGAAGCTGGTCTGTCGGTCAAGTCCTGAGTTTGCTTCTTAGAAATCAATAATTGACATTTGTGAAGGGTGTACGTGTTAGGCTCATGGCTGGCCATACTCTGTTTCTCGAAGCTGGTCCGTCGGTCAAATCCTGAGTTTGCTTCTTAGAAATCAATAATTGACATTTGTGAAGGGTGTACGTGTTAGGCTCATGGCCGGCCATACTCTGTTTCTCGAAGCTGGTCCGTCGGTTAAATCCTGAGTTTGCTTCTTAGAAATCAATAATTGACATTTGTGAATGGTGTACATGCTAGTGCTAGGCTCGAGAGTAACCTCTCGCTTATTTAAAAAAGGCTGGCCATACTCATTGTATATAATTATAATATTATTAATAACAGTTAATAATAATACATGATTTCAAAATGTTTGTAACGTTTGCTCTCTTTTTTGTCTCTCTCAATTTTTTACTTTTGTTTTTTGATTGGCTTTCCTGTAAGCAACAATAGTAATGATAACAATTGTAGACACTTGAACAAAAACTCAAAGTATCAATCATTTGCTTCAACCATTCTAATTGCTTATTTTCCCTCCCTTTTTTTTTCTTTTTTCTTTAATTCTTTTTAACCTTTCCTCACTATATATGTGGAAGAATGAAGGACCGCTATAATTGCATTCAGACAAGAATCAATAATAGATTGTAGTGAGCCAGCTCACATAAGAACTAGCTACTAGCAAGTTATTAGTACATGATAATAACTCAAAAGGCATTACATTAATTAATTGTTTGTGATAAAAATTGAACAATTATAGTGGCTTTATTCACAAATAAATAAACAAATAAACAACTTAAACAAACTCTTCGAGAAGAGAGGAGCCGATTGGCTTAAAATGTGTTATTTCTTAAAACATGCAAATTAGTTTTATTGAAAATCAAATTAAATTAAACTTCATTGCATGCTGCTACAAAATTAAAATAGAATATTTGTAAATTAAATCTAAACTGGAAAATGCAGTAATGTAGTCGCTGCCCTAAAGGATCAAAAACATGTCTCATTGTCCATATGTTGTCTCTCGAAATCACCAACACTCGGTCTAAGACAGTAGGCATAACCTCTTGATCAGATAGAGAATTATTGCCAAGAAAATTGAAATAAAACTTGAAAAAATATAACAGTGGGAGAAAGAAGAATGTAACTGTAGATCTCAATCTTCTGTATATCTCAGAATGAACAAGGAGAGACTCCATTTATAAGCACAAAGCACTACTTGTTACTAACAGTCCCCGCACAAATCAAGCACACATTCAGGTTTGTTGCAATTAATTTGCAACAACTCAGCACGTTCGCAGATCTGCTTTTACCGGGCCAAGAAGGCGTTACAAATCAAAACAGTGAAGTACTTCGGGAGAGTGGGACAGAGCTCAGGAACACTCCAAGTCCAAGTAGTCTGGGTTCACTCCGAGATCAAGTGCTCGGGGTCGCTCCAAGATCGCCTCGGGTCCAAGTACTCGGGATGATTCTGAGTGCTCGGTGTCCACTCCGAGTGTAAGTGCTCGGGAATCACACTGCGTCTCTAGGTGCTCGGGAATAATTCTAAGTCGGGTTACTTTGCCCAGAAGTCGGAGTCAGCTCCAAAAAATCAAAAAAGAATTTTCAAAAATGTAGCAGGTCCAAGAATCCCTTGAACAAAGCTGCATTCATGTCTGCAGGTCGTAAGCGTACGCCATCCAGCCTAGCCCGGTTAGACGCGCACGTGTGAAAAGGTGACTCATGGACTAACAATCATAACAATAAGCAATAGAAGAGTTGATATATAAACTACTCAGCTTTTCTTGGTGTATCCAATGTGTAAATATCAAAGGTAAATTGAGGAAAACTCAAGTTTTCCCTCTAAAATCAAATACACATCCAACAGAGCCAAGGGGATGAAATGGTTTGATTCCTAGAGGGCGCACCCAGTCCGGACCCACTAACGTATCAGAAATAACAATAGTAACAACAATAACAATAATATTTTTTTTTTTTTGCGACTTAAAGGACAATTTGTTTACATTAATGAGTTGTAAGAATATATTTAAGTTGCTTTCTTGAAGTCTTCAAACACCTTAATTTTGTACTTCATCTCAATTGATTAACCAGAGGACTATTATATAAATGGTTGGAGATTAATGTAGGTAAATTTCTCCATCAGTCCCATGATATATACAAGGAGTTCTCTATTGTTGAGATTCAGAGACTCGAAACATGCAAAAGGGAGACATATGCTGTCTTGCCTCATTATATAAACACAATCTACATGCTTTGCGTGCACTAAACTAATGCCCTATGGACTCATTTTTATTAGGAATTAAGTACAAGCAAAAAAGCATTGATTTTTTTTAAAAAAAATTTGGTAGATGTATCTTGGTTCAATTCATATACAATGTTATATATCAATTCAAAAAATTTCTTAATTAGTTTCTTAATTGGATGTCTAAAGAGAAGAAAATGAAGCTAGAAAAACTAGAGTGTTAGTAGAATGTTTACTTGTGGTGAGAGGAGTACAGGTTCAAGACAGACTACCAATAAAATCGTGTATTCGTTCTCAATCGTATAATTTCGTAGATAAAGCAAAAGAGAAGAGAAAATAAGTGTTCTCTCTCTCTCTCTCTCTCTCTCTCTCTCTCTCTTTGTATTAACATTTAGCTGCATCTAGCTTACTTTTTATTTATCTTTTAGCCAAACAATTTGGTATGAATCAATCATGAATGCAACCTTTCGTCACAATGAACAAACAGATTTCAACCATAACCCAACCAAACTGTTTCCTTTCTAGATTTGGGGGCAAAAACAATAAAGCAAATGAAGTGCAAACGATATCAATATTGTTCTATACGATCAAGATAGAAATTACCTAATATTTTTTGAACACCTGATATATTTTCTGATTAATACCGATATTGATACCAAGATTTCATTTAGGCTTAGAAAATGATTGGTTGGTTTTGATTCTATGATCCTCCCATCGAATTAGAAGTGTGTTGCTGTATTGAAATCACCTATCATGTTTGAAAAGACTCTTTAAGTTGTTTAAGCTAACAAAGAGAGTGATGCAAGCATGTGGCCAGCCCAACCATTCACCCAAAGGCTCATGCTATGTTAGTTGAGGAAAAGAGGCACCTTTTCTCTAGTGTGAGGTGGTGTTAAGTTCTATATTAGGGTTTAGATTGTGGAGCTTTGGTGCCATTGAAGAGTTGGTGTGAGAGTTAAATTCCTTGCATTTTTTATTGCTTGGTGGGTGACAAGAGAGTTTACTTGCTAACTGAATGCAAAGCACAAAACCATTAGGTGCCTACTTTTGACAAAAATGTGCTCAAGGTTTTTGGACTTTGTTTTATGGAATCTTATTGCATAAGGAGTGTACTTGATGTTTGGTTCTATAAAATTATTATCAATGTGAGTGAGAGACTGTATTTCCAACATAGAGTATCTCACAATAATGGTTTCCATGTGTTAGTGAGGACATAAGGTACTTAGTCTTGTCCTTTCTTTTTTTAATTTTTTCTCTTATTTTTCTTTTGGTTTAAATGGTTCTAGTAACTTTATTTCCTCTCTATTTTGATGACACAATTAACTATGAAAGTTATGATTTTTAGCAAACCATCACCTAGTTGGATCCCCACTTTGGACTTGGATTTAATGCTTTTATGCTTGGAATGGTAAAAACCTAAGTGATACCATTTTACCTTCTTAGGATTCCCTTAACATCATTTAGATGTTCTCTCCACAATAAGAGTGGACTGACAAAGGATTTGATCTCCTTGTGCTTCTCTAATTAAATCCACAAAAAGAAGGAATCAATTACCTATTCTGGCTCTCTTTTTCAACAAACAAGGAGAGAATTTTTTTTCAAGAGTTTGCAAACAATAAGATAAAATTCGTAAAAGATATTCGCCACTAATTTCAGTAAAAAGACATTATATCTCTACTATTATAATGAGAAAACCATTTCAACTTACTACATCAGTTGGTTGCTTCAAACTAGTTTAATATATTGAAATAATTTACAACCCATAGAAAATAAAAATATTTACACATGTATTTATTTGCTTGGACTCAAAAATCTAATTTTCATAATGTTTATTCCTACTTTTAAACCTTATAAAATTTCTATTCACATGGTCCACCACTGCACTCAATCACATTGTGGCACTATTCATTTTCTAATCTCCTCAAGTTATAGAAGCTCTTACTTGTATTAGTGGGGGGCTCAATCTCCTCTGAATGTTCATTATTTATTAATAGTAAGTTGAGGCTCTCTACATATAAAGTTATACATAATGCTTATTTTAATTGAGATAAGATGATCTTGTTCTCTCTCTCTCTCTCTCTCTCTCTCTCTCTCTCTCTCTCTTATGAATACTTAACAACCATTGCTGTCCCTTATTCTTAAGTCTTAACAAAATGTAGCATCCACATGCTTTCCACTTGGACAAAGATTTAAGAGTCATTAGACACAGCTAATTAATCCTGAGAATCTTTTTAAGTCTCCAATGAGTTTTCTCATGCCCAATAGTTAGCATGTCACCTATTATCACATGGAAGCATGAAATTGATAATTTTATTCTAAATTAAATAATAATATTGTATTCTTGAATTGATGGAGCTAGTCCTTCAATTTAATAAAATTATTGTAGTAAGTTTCAAATCTCTAAATATTTTACTGAATACTTCATATATTTCTTCTTCGCTTTTTTTGATACACCACGATATTGTTCTGTAATAGTAAAGTTGCTTTCAATCATTTTTGGTGTAAGAAATAATAGGTATTAAATCTTACTCAAGCTTATGACTACTGTCTTCTATAAAAAAAATACAATGAGAATAAAGGAAATAAAAACAATTCAAAAAAATTACACTTTTTTAGTTAAAAAAAGAAAGGAAAAAAATTTAAGGGAAACAAAACCATCTCATATGAAAGATTTGTACAATCAGCCCAGACTCAATAAGGATTTGGGCCTGGATTGGCCCAAAACAAAACATATGGATCCTGGTCCAATCCGGCCCACCTATTTATACCACTACAATTGAGCGCGGGAGGCAAAAGGGGTCGCCTTTAGAGACGACGATGAGCTCCTTAAAACCTAGAAATCAAAATCAATGGCGATTCACATTCGAAACCCTAGCTCACATCCCAACCCTCCGCCTCTACATATTCAACCCCAGCGTCAGCCCATCGGTCTGGTGCGTCGGCGTCAAGTCGGACCTCCAGCTCGCCCGGTCGCTCCTCGTCGTTTCTTGGATCGATTCGGAGAGATCGGAGGAGGTTTCGGTTAGGATTCCGGTTCCTAGGGTTTTGATCGATCCTGGATCGGATGTTGAGGTTAGGGCTAGGGATGATCATATTGAGGTGAAGATGCAGCTGGTTCTTCCGGTGGATCATCCGGTTGCTGTGAATCTTCGAGGAATGATGGGTTCTAATGGGGATTTGGAGCTGTTTCGGCCGATTGAGCTGGGAACTGGTGAGCTGAGCTGGAAATTATTGGTAAAAATTAGTTTTTTGATGCTGGATTGTTAAATGGTGGTGATTTTAGATGAATTTGTTTCATTTTTGTTTTTTTAAGCTGAATGATTCATTTTCTTTTTGTTGATTAAATTAGAGGCTTTTTTGGTGTAGCTTAATTATCTAAGAAGAAAACAGGGTTTATGAAATGGGATGGTTATGGGAATTGACAACATGATGCTCAGTTGAGAACTTGAATGATTCTAGGTTTTACTTTCATATTTAATTTGTGAGGTCGGAATTGAATGTTCTGATTTTGTTCATGTTGTGATAAATTGTGGTTGGTGATGTCGGGGTTTCTTGAATACATGATGAGAGTTTCTAAGACTTGAGTACTTGTATTAGTATTATTGGCATGGATTTCTTTTTTTCTTTTCAATTTTAGTATAACTTTCAATCACATTGCCCCTGGGAAGAAGATAGGGAGTGTTCAAAGACATTGTACACAATCAGTTTAAATGCGCATACATCTTTCTCTGTATGTTACATGGAAATCAAGAGTACTAAGAGTGTAGTTTGGTTATTTCATTTATTTTTGCTATTTTTTAATATAATCATTGTGCATTGCATAATACAGATTTGAAGAATCTATCCACTAGAGAAGTGCATTTATTCTGCAAAGCCTGTTCAACAAGATTAACAAAGCAACCTCTCAGGTAAAATAAGTTCTACAGCTGGCTGCGATCATAAGCTAGTCATAAAACATGATGTAAGTAGATAGGTTATTAGTTAAGCTTCCTTTACTTTTTGGCTTAAAAGGTTTTGATATGGAAAGCTTAAGTTGATAGATGCATTTACCAAAATATATCTTTGTATTCTGAATAATATGTAACTTAGGAAAAAAAATCAGAAATCATTTTTTTTTAAGTTGTGTTAGTAGTTTAGGTTTTTACTTGTACCAGTTATGAATGGATTATGAGTTATTGACAATGAATGAGTTTATAGTTTAGGGTTTTTTGACCAGTTTTGAATGAACTATGAGTTATTAACAATGAGTAACTTCAGAGAGCTTCTATTTGCAGACGCTTTTTGGAAATGCCATCAGTGAACTGGCGAGAGGTGGCTGACAACTGGTTTGGGGCGTGCTGCTGTTCATTTGGTGGTATAAGTGAGAAATTGGTTTTACAATACATCAAAACTTATGATTGTGCTGAAGGAACATGTCTGCTAGATAGTGCTGCAGTAATCATCTGCAAGGATGATCTTGAGGGGTACACATTTCAGCAAACGTTCGAGACAAGTAACAAAGTCGATGTAGAGACTAACGGTAATATAACTGGTGGAGCAAAAGAAAGTTGCCAGAATGCAAGTAAACATATTCCTGGTGCTAGTGCAATATCAAGTTGTATTGATCACAAGGTGGGAAGAAATATATCTGATCTTGAATCAATGTCATCCAAATATGACAATCATACTAATAGTTTCACATGCGCGACTTCGTCGGCAGATTGCTCTGGTTTTGAGAGAGAAGAACATGATTCAGTATTCATTGAAAGTTCTTCTCTAGCTAAACTTAGCTTGAATGAGACACAGGGCAGTGTGGCGGCAGATTCCCTAAGATTGAGTTGTGATTCTGCAAGTCTTAGCGAGGATATTCCACAGTCTGCCGATGAATTATCTTCAACAGGTCATTGTCATTGTTGTCCCAATGAAGCAAAATATGTTGGAGATTCATTTACACATGCAAATGCCAAGCAATTCTCGGAAAATTATGGGCCTGAAAGAATACAGAAATGGTTACATGACTGTTCTCTGGGAGGTGGCTTTATCAATAGGACCGCCAATCTTTCAAATGATGTAGAATGGGTCGAGTTTCTATGTAAGAATTGCTCATCTATCCTTGGGGCATATCCATCTTACAAAAATAGAAATGAACCAGTAGATGGCGGAGTTCGACTATTTAAGTGCTATGTGTCCACTAGCATTCCTGCTGGTGGACCTTGTGACATATTCAGGTATATTATAGAATCATATAAATTCAAAATTTTCCATTTGATTTATGATTAACAAGTTTGAATTATATGTTTGGTTGGATTTTGGCACAAACCTTAACTAGCACCCTTCCCCACCCCCCAACCCCCACCTCTGCGGATCATTACTATTTAAGAGGCCTTACGATGTTCTTTGCTGTTGGTCAACATAGCTGACAGTGAATGTAACTCTCTTCTGGATCAGGAAATACACATTGGAAAGAGTCTTTGTGACTTTGTTGCTTGAAGGTGCAAAAGACGAGCTTTCCTATAGAATAGTATTAAGGGATTTGAGAACTAAATCTCCGATTCTGCAGATAGTCCTTTTAAATTCTGAATCCTGGTGCTCTTCTGGCTATTGCTTGGAAAATGAAACAATGAGACCACTACCAGAATTTGACCTGCAGCCTGTTGTCAAGGTGCTGTTTTCGGACTGTAGTGTTGCCACAGAAGCCTCTTCAAGGTCTGCTTCTTTACTTGGCATTTATTTTTCCTTTTTTGTGTTTCACGCGAACCATTTCATCAGAAGAAAATTATCTGCTTCTCTGTAGATCTAGGAAAAGCAGTGAACATGTTGTTTGAATGAAGTGATTAACAACTATTTTTCTGACTGATAGCCCAAGATGATTTTTTGTAATATTAGTCTGTATAGTAGCTAGCATGCTTTTTAGCTGTAGGTTTTTTGGAAGCCTTTATATTACTATTGATCATAAAATGGAAAGTAGAATATATGCTTACGTCTTCATTTTAGTCTATAATTACCTAGCTAGGGCAAAGAAAAGGGAATATGTCATGTTATTTCAGTTATTTACTAAATATATGAGCAATATAGTTCCCCATACATTGGTCATACTACGCAACATTCTGGACATGTGGAAGGGCTGGATAAACATAATCAATCTGAAATATGAACTCCAAAAACCTTTTCATTGTACATGTGTGCAAAATCAAACATTGTAGATCCATGATACAAACTCATGATATGCATTTCATTATGACTAATCCTGTATTCTTCTAGTATTGATACTGCAACAGCTTTTTTGGACCATCATTCTTCCCCTCCTTCCCTCTGTCCCCTGCTTTTGTTAGTCTGTAAGATAATTAAGGATTGTCTTTTATATTTAGAGTATTTTTTTTCCTTCTGTTCCTTATATATTTTTGTTCTGTAGGATAATCAAGGATTGGTCCTTGAAAACTCATACTGAGGAGGTGTACATGATGTCGTGCCTGGTAGAAGAGCTGACAAAATGCTTGAAGTTGGCTGCAAATAAATTGCCCGATTCATGTTCATATTTGCAAGGGATGTCTCTGTCTTCTATGGAAAGATAACTGCTTACCTTTTTGAACCTCAGAAGCCGACAGTTATTCGTGCTTGTATTTAGTAAATAACTGCAGTCTACCATCTTCAGAGACCGACTCTTGACTCTCGAGTCCTTAAATCCCTTTTCTGGCAAGCATTTGAATTTATATAACATCATGATTGGCACACAAGTGTAGCATGGCAGATCTCAGAATCTTTGAATTTACTTGCAACCAACATTGCATCCCAAATGCCACAGGAAGCTGCTTGAATTTTGATGCAGTTGGGGAGCTCTTGTAATGTTCAGGAATTTTGAAGGTATACTAATTGCCTTGTCTTGGCTGCTACTTATCCGAGGTCCAGTTGAACAGAATGATCTCTAGTAACCAAACCATCTCAAAGTCCTACATCTCTTCCATTCTCGCCAACCTGATGGTTGCAGTGTGATCAAGTTACAGAAGATTTTGGTCTTTCACCAAGACCTCTCAAATTATTTACCTGCGTCAATTTCATTGAGCTTCCTGTTGTGAAACTTTGACTTCCTTCCTAATGTTGGGTGGAGATGATTGAGCTCGAAAGTAATGGCCTGTGCTCCCGCTATTATTTATAATGTCATGCTCGGGAACAATGGTTTCCTAGAACACTTGGAGCAAAGGCTATGCTTACTGATCACAGTTGAGGGGCTTCTCACTCGGGCAATTCACTGGTGAATTGGCAAGGCAGGTGCCCTTTCTTAAAGCTTTGGAAGAAGTAAGTTGTTCTGGTGGCTGCCTGCTGAACCGCGGTTTCTGATTGTAGTGAAAAGACGAATAGTGTTTAGAATCATGAAGCTCAGATTTCATCAGCTTCTAAAACCATCTCTTGCATCTATTCTGCAGCGACGCTTGTTCTTATTTATACAGACATGTCTTATGCTTGTACTATTGATAACATTCCTATAGCAATATGGCGTGCTGATGAAATATTTTGTTGCATGGTGGAAGTTGAGATCTATTGAAAGCCCCTGAGGTTAAGTTGCAATATCCTTGGGATTGTGAAAATTCTATTAATCAATCCTGGTTGGTTACTCTGCCAAACTAGTTGCAATGTATTATTTAGTTTGTGAATTTTTTTTTTCTTCCCTTGCCGTTTTGGTGGATATTGTATTAAGCATTGGAGAAAGAGGAACATTGTCAATGAGCCCTTGGCAGAAGCATCTGAATATGCACACACTCTTTTTCCAACTCTTTTCTTTAACAACACAGCAAAGCTTCCTCACCAACAGCACACCTCTGAGGTTCATTTAGGCTCTACGTGCGTGTTTGTGACTATAAACCAGCATCCTTTTTGTCAATCATGAATATTTTCAGCTGCTCGAGCTTGATGAGTCATTTGAGATTTGCTACCTGTTATTGAATAGATCAATTCCTTGATTTTTCATGAACTGTATGCAACTTCACCTCTCAAGTTATTGTAACTATTTTAAGCAAAGCCATTTGGAAATTTTTTAAACATTTATGAAAATTTTTAAGAAATTCAATGCTCAAGCTTTGAACATCCATGTATAACAAATTTTTAATCCAAAATCTATATCTAAGAATATTTTTGAAAGGAAAATTGTTCAAAATAATACACATATATTTAGCTGCTTTTTTTGCCTCTTGTTCACAGTTTCGTTCACAAACAGCACTCTGGCTATCAAGTAAACATGCCAAAAATAAAAGATAAAATAAATATATTATATTATATAATATCAGAGAGACAGAGATTCATAACCCCAACATTACATAATTTTCCTCAAAATCTCACAACAAGAAATTTGTGAAAGCCGAATTACTCGCCAACCAGAGTCAAAATTTACAGCATATTCAGCTCCAACTGAATAACGGAACAACAGAGTATTGAACGATAACCAACTGCATCAAGTCTGCTCCATATTGTGTTTTTGCACTGGATCGACTCAATTTTGATTGTTGTACTTCCCAAAACTGCGGGCGATTGCAGGTTCTCTCAATATGTCCCACACCTGTAACACCCCTCCAAAGATCAGCTCAAGCAAGAGGAAACAGAACAAATACAGGAAGAGTAACACTATCAGGGATTTTTGTGCATGCCTTCAGTCCTCCCTTTTTCCCTCCAATGGCTAGCAAGAAAGGGCTTTCTTCAGAAAATGATATCGAGAAAACACGTCCCTGGTAAAATTTTAATCGCACAGTATGTCAGCTCATGTACAAATATGCAGAGTTTCTATGCCATTTACAAGAGTAAAAAAGATGGCCAACAACCCAAGAATACAATCATCTTGCAATCCACCGCCACACTCATATATCCTATAAAATAGTGTGATTTAGAATTCACATAATATGGTGGTACATGATAGCATGTAGAGGATCAGCTGCATCCAGAACCAGCATTTCAAAAATTTTGATGTTTTTGCTCAAGTTGTGCAATCACAGATTGAATTGGCATTAGCGACATCCAAATATCTCATCAGCCATGCCTAATGACCGATACTGTAATTATCATCTTTTCGTTATTGTACACACATGACACTAATAAACTCAATTTGTGCAATAGCTCTTCTTAGCACAAAAAATAACAATCAACTAATGACTAAGCTAACTAATTTTCAGTTATAAAATTTTAATGAGTACCTTATACAAGTACAACACAACCATTACAGCATGAACTAATGTGCCTTAAAGCAATAAGGGAATGCGTTCATTTTCTCCTTAATTCTTACATAAATGGCCGCACAGCTCCCTTCATAAACAAATAAAAGTTCTGGGCTTACCGATTTAGTATTACTAGATGCAACACATGACGGTTGGTTGTTGGATAAATCCCATAGTTTAACCTGAAATACATGCATGAAACCACTATCAAAAGCACTGTGCTTAGCTGATTGCATAGAGGAAAAAAATAAAAAGTTTCTTTACCATTTTATCAAGTGATGCTGTGGCAAGAAGCTGCACAGAGAACATAGCAACAAGTACATCGGTAATTCCTGTGTACAATAATACAGTAATAATTCGTTTGTTTCGCGGATGTGTGGGGGCCTAGAAACATACATTTGGTACAGATGAATTGTAAGAGATGGAGGTAACAGCGGCATCATGTGCGTGAAGAGTAAAAGTTGGCTTGGAATCAGAAGTCGAGTTAGATGAAGCAGCCCTGACATCAAAACCTTGAACTGTACCATTATCAAGACTGACCTGAAGCACACTGAAATGTTAGATTTTCAGTCGATGATGAAAAGAAATAATCAGAAAAACAGAAGATAAGTTAAGAATCCCGGGCCACAACGAAAGCTCACACAAGATGCCATATACAAATTTTCTAGTGTAAGCTTTATAAATCATTCTTAGAAATCTATTGCTCACAAGGGAAACCTCCGCTATAAAAATAACAAAATTATTTTTCTTTTTTCATTTCCGCCTCAGAATTTAATCTGGGCATTATCTGCACAAATATAGCTCACGACAAGACCTCTAATACCAGCCCTTAAAAATAACCATCCCATGCATTTGATTACTTATTGTTTATGCTTTAGCAGTATAAGGACGACTGCAAAATGTTTTGAATAGATTATGATCAGATCTATATTCTATGTTCTTGTCATAAGGCAGCACTTAATACTCAGATTAATTCTTATTAAGGCAGTCAAGTATGCGTGGACACACAATGCACATGGACATACACATCTAAGGTACACATCACCCAAAACCACAACAGTATAATCATGCCTGGAATATTAACTCCATTGCAAAGGGATAAAGAGAAGCCAAAACAGTGCAGCTCAAAGCTTACCACAAAACTGTGCTCATTGTGTGGATCCCATGCCAAGCTCTCGACATCAGCTGTTACAGACCACCTATTACTAGGACTTTCGATGTTTCTACAATCCATCTGCATGTTAAAGAACATTAACAGAATTAATTCTGTTATAGAATCACTGATAGACCATATAAACTCCAACATAATCGTAATGATTTTCCGGTAAAGAAAAAGGCAGAAAATATTTGCAAAAAAGGCAGAAAATATTTGCAACAGCAGTTTCAAATAAGCAATGAAATCATTGACTTTGTAAGGGAAGTCCCACAATTGCAATTTAGCAGGCTCTGAGGCAATTGTGCTAATTAAAGGATGCCTGGTGACTGTACTAGTGTACATATCTGAAGCCCCCTACAAACATCTATGAGCACAAGTTGGTGCTTGTGATCACAATTTTACCCTCATGTAAAGGATAGGTAAAAAAATCCATAGCTCTATGATGTTATTCACTATGTTCTCGCTTCTCACTTCCAATTCAAATCGTAATAGGGCAAGCAAGGTTCACTTGATAGCATGACATAGCACCACTATATGTGGCTTCTGAAGAACCAAGAGGCACATGATTCCATGGACACTCAAGCTAACTAACAAACATAAGCAAAAAACAAGTACCGCTGTCCTGATAAAAATTAGCAAAAAGTTTAACCCAGTGTTCTCAGATCAGGACTGGATTAGAGGGTCACACTGGGTTCAACCAGAATCAGCATCTCTGCCAGTCCGATTCATCAGGAAACCAGGCTTTGTTTTTTTTTTTTTTAAATTCTGGTTCTCAAGTGAAGCGGTCAAATTGCCCAATCCTTTGGGCTTTAGTAAGCTGAGCAGTTCACAAAACAACCCAACATTTGACGGCCAAAATCTTCAAGAAAAACTGAAACCAAACTCAGGCCGTGCACCTCCACTGTTCTCACCAGAAAACTAATTGACTGTTCACAAAATAACCTAACATTTGTCTGTTTTCTAATAAATGAAATCCCCTAATAAACTTTCACATCTTGGAAGTTGGAACTTGAACATATTGTCAACAATATTCATTGGGACCATGTGCATGACAAATTCTCATTCTTTGGTTGCACTATTAAGGCATCTATCCGTTTTTTATAGCACTTCGGATTTCATAATTAGCACTATTCATTGGGACCGTGTGAATGACAAATTCTCCTTCTTTGGTTGCACTATTAAGGCTTCTATCCGGTTTTTATAGCACTTTGGATTTAATAATTAGCACTGAGAGGCTTTAATGTCATGAGTAAAAGAGGAAAAAAATTGATAGCAGAATCCGGGCTGTTCAAGTGTTAGACCTAACTCTTTAAGCGGAGGTGAATATAGGAGGGAAGTCTGTTTCATGTTTCGAGTCTTCTGACTGCTGAGATCTCTAGGTCTGGGCTCATATTTTCTTTTATATTATATTTTAGGTCTGCTCTTTATATGCAATATGAAAGCAAGGTGGGTAATATCCTATTATTGAGAAGAGAAGAAAAAGAAGATGATGAATCCTAATGTCATTGTATGACTTAAAGTTTCATTTACTTTAAACCCGATATGAACCAAGTGAACAGGTGGTTGATCCGGAGTAGACCAGACCAGCATCTTTCCTGGCTCTGTGCCATCCAGTTTTAACAACAAGCTTCTAGCCATGCTTCGCTTATGGTCAAAGTTTACATTTCAAATGTGAATCACAGTGAAGCACAAGACCAAAGAAATAGCAAATGTCTCCTCACCTGTATTTGACATGAAAGTGAGAAACAGGTAGTAATTTTATTTAATAATAGCATGAGAAATGCTTGTGAAAGCCTTTTTGGATACTTTATGAACCAATTGTTAAGAACAACGAAACACAAAACAAGATTGAAGAGCTAAAACAGAATGTAAATGTGATTCCTACTCCTTTAGCCACAGACTATCAGACTACAAGATTGAAGATTATACTATCAGATCACAGTCTAAAGACTAAATATTTGGACTTCAAAATTGACAGATAACAGATGAGCTATAAAAAGTTGACAGTAAACAGAAATTTTAGAAACTATCTGCCAAAGAAAGAAGCTGAACTATCATTATAGTTAATAGATCATCATGTCTAACACTAATGACTAAATAATGAGTGCTTACAGTGACAACTGATCGGTCAAAAGATCCACTAAGAAGTGATTCAGGTGAATTCCGATTCCATGCAACAGCTTGAACCTGTTAACAGATGTCCAAAGAATTCATCAGAGGAAATTATATTTCACTAAATCATTACGCACTGCTATATTTAACAATCGTTGAAAAACTTGATAGCCTCCCGGAATATATTCCAACAAGGAACTAAAAAAGTTGGGAACTAATTAGATAAAAAATACCAGGAAACAACAGTCCCTTAGTAAATTTCATATCATGAACTTATATACTTCATTTTTTTTTTGAAGCAAGGAAATGCAACATGACTATATAGTAATAAAATGGCTGAAAACAGCTAAAATAAGGTCCAACCAACCAAGCCCGTCATACCTAATGCTCTAAGTGAATCAAAACGGGTCATCGAGAAACATCTTGATCAAGAAGGGCATTCTATGTACTTGCTCTTACTTGGAAGAAAAGGCTACTGGTGCAATATAAGAATACATCTTCAAGGTAAAGTTTGAGCTCCAAAGCCAGAACCAGTTTGATGCGTAGACAATGTTGAAATCAGATAGGTTTAAGGTGTGAATGCAAGTGCACAAACACACGACAATTTTAGGCTCCAAAGCCAGAACCAGCTTGATGCTTCGACAATGTTGAAATCAGATAGGTTAAAGGTGTGAATGCTAGTGCGCAAACCCACAAAAATTTTGAGGTCCAAATCCAGAACCAGCTTGATGCTTAGACAATGTTGAAATTAGATAGGTTTAAGGTGTAAATGCTAGTGCACAAACACATGACAATTTTGAGCTTCAAAGCCAAAACCAGCTTGAAGCTTAGGCAATGTTGAATTAGATAGGTTTAAAGCGTGAATGCTGGTGCACAATCACACAAAAAGAAAGGAAGAAGGAGTCGTGTGGAAACACTCTTCACATTAGAATTGTGGATGAGTTAACTACTTTATCCATTGAATTGTTTCAAGGTTCATGCATGTATGCTGAAACTAGTACTCTTTTTACATCTGAATATACCACAGAATCAAAGTCATCATAGCATTGTGCACAAATCCAGAAGCACGTTAAAGGTTTAGAACTCATTCTCTTCCAAATAGTAAACGAGAAGAATGTGTATGTATGTGCATGATGTCTCTTCTACTTCCATCAGAACATACCTTGATGCTTCGACAATGTTGAAATCAGATAGGTTAAAGGTGTGAATGCTAGTGCGCAAACCCACAAAAATTTTGAGGTCCAAATCCAGAACCAGCTTGATGCTTAGACAATGCTGAAATTAGATAGGTTTAAGGTGTAAATGCTAGTGCACAAACACATGACAATTTTGAGCTTCAAAGCCAAAACCAGCTTGAAGCTTAGGCAATGTTGAATTAGATAGGTTTAAAGCGTGAATGCTGGTGCACAATCACACAAAAAGAAAGGAAGAAGGGGTCGTGTGGAAACACTCTTCACATTAGAATTGTGGATGAGTTAACTACTTTATCCATTGAATTGTTTCAAGGTTCATGCATGTATGCTGAAACTAGTACTCTTTTTACATCTGAATATACCACAGAATCAAAGTCATCATAGCATTGTGCACAAATTCAGAAGCACGTTAAAGGTTTAGAACTCATTCTCTTCCAAATAGTAAACAAGAAGAATGTGTATGTATGTGTATGATGTCTCTTCTACTTCCATCAGAACATACCTTGCCCTCCTCCTATGGAAGATGACTACAAAAGCATCAATCTGAACTTACAAAAACAACAACAAAGACTTCATCCCGACTTTTTGGGCCACCTGCATGAATTCTTTTTTACATTAAGCCCTGTGAATTGTCCTTGATTAAATTAACTATCATATTCGCTTTAACAACGTCCACCTATGTTCATTTAGGCCTAGTGTTACTAAATTTGACATCCCCCTCGAATTGTGATCTAGTTCATGTGTTCTGAGTTGCAGTGTGTTCCCAATCCAGATCATCAGAAATAGCGACCAAAGCAACAAAGAAAAACAGTATTGGATAATTGATTGCATGAATCAATAGGCTCTTTCGATATATTTCACCTCCAGTACTTATCGTTTTTTAATAGGTTTACTTGAGATTTTGAGACTTACACTATGGGTTTAAAGTTGGGCTTGACTTTTGATCGTCTGATGTAATTAGAAATGTGATCATGTGTTTTATTTTAATTTGAGTAATTTTATTTCTATTTTCAAGGTTTGCTTTACAAATATTAAATGATGAAAGTTTCTACTAGTCCTTAATGTACATGTTTTCAATTGTGTATGTATGGGTTTTTTTTTTCTGGACATATATACAAATAATACATGCAGAAATATTTTCGAAATGACACTAGCAAACACTCCAAGGGAACAACTTCACCAAATATTAACTCAAATAAACCTGCATACTGTATAAAGTAACATACCTTGTTCCGGTACCCCGACACAATCAAAAATGTACCACAAATATGCTAATACTCCCTACCTCGTTGTCTACATTGCTCTATTAACTATGATCCTATTACTCCAGCTGATGCACTTATGATGTCTCTTTTATATATTCCTAAACAATCTAAAGTGGTTCTCCCTCATTTGTACCCAGTCGGAGCTAACCCTAACTTCTTATGATGCACTCATTTCTTATCTGATGTGTCTTGTAACTCATACATCTCAAAATAATCATTTCCACTATGTCATTGCTAGACATACTGTTTCTTAACAGCGTAACATTCACAAGCATTGCTGGTCTTATAATCGTCTGATAGAATTTTCCCTACAAAAGAGGACTATGTCCTTAAAACCTTATAGAATTTGGACTTGCATTATCAAAAAGCTTCAAGATAAATCCTTAAAGCCCTCTTTTCTCTCAGGCTTCCTTTCTATTGGTATGTTGACAAGATCATATCAACTCTATCGATCATTAGTAGAAGAAAGAGACGACTCACCCACAAGGACACATTAGTAGAAGAAAAAGACAGCATAGAATATTACAAAAAAACACATATGATGAATTAAGTGACTCACATCCTTGTCTTGCAAATAAGGGTCCATGTCATTGCTCGGATAGTAAAGGTTCACACTCCGGCACCAATGCAATCAGGGACTGAAACATTTTACATAAAGCACATAAAACAAGTTAATCCCTACACAAGTGAATACAATAAAGGCATACACAAACTGAAATGGATGAGCCAAAACATACTGTCATCCTCATTGTCATAACCACTCATGAGTTCGTTAAGGCGGCTGGCAATGTCATTGAGGTCAGTAGAGCTCTTGCTTTCTTGGCTCTTCACGAGACCCTCCACCGCAGCCAACGCGTCGCTTCTTCGGAACCATCGACGTCCATTTCCTCCTCATCCTTCTCATCTTCGCTCGCTTCGCTGCACTCAAAATTCAATTCAAGTTAAAAAAAAAAAAAAAATTGCATTCAAGCGAGCACGAAGAAAGAAATCCATCACTGGCTCTTACTTTGTTTCCTCGATCTCCTCGTTAGGAGTCGGCTCCGCTGCCTCCTCCGGCACGATCTTCGCCACCCCTTGGGGACCCAGCACACGGCGGCGATCATATTTAACTAAAAAAAAAAAATGTCATTTTGTATCCCAGCTGACTGCATAGGTTTCAATTAACTCTTGAGTCTTGACTCAGTGAATTCAATCATAAATGTGAACTTTTCATTAATTGATCAGAAATTAAAAAAAAGAAAAAAATTATTTTGATGGACTAGAAATAGGTAAAATATTTTGATGGACTTACTTGAAATTACGAAGAACTCTCGTAAAATAGTAACAAAATCGCCGGCGGCGTTTGATTGAGAGAGAGAGAGAGAACGGGCCAAAGAGTCGGGAAAAGGGTGGCGGGTTCGGGTTCGGGTTCGGGTGCGGGTTCTTGCTGGCGGAGTTCATTTCTTTCAAAACAATGGGCCAAGGCAAACGCAATGCAATGCGATGCTGATTAATTATGAAATTGAATTGTTAGCAAAAAAAAAAAAAAGAAAGAAAAGAAAAAGGAAAATCATCAAATGGAATTGTTTAATGTTGGCTCAAAACACTCTTTAAGTGAGAGAGACAAGTACACACAAGCTTCTTCTAAACTCAAAAACAATCATTTGATTTGTCAAAAGAAATGAATAATTAATTAATAATAAGTAATGTTAGGCTGAGCTAAACTTGTGAACTTCTCCAGCTAACCTTTCCACCTCACCTCTCAGAGAAAATGATGTTTATGCCATTAAAAGAAGCTAACTAATTAAGTCTTGTTGGACACCAAACAAAACTGACACGTGGCGCTTGTGTTTTCAACTGGTTAATATTTTCTTACTCGTTCAGGATTTACCTGATTTTATTCCAGCTCGCTTGCCTGTCTTTTGGGTATAAAAGTTTTTTCTTTTCACCGACGGAGCTCTTGCTTTCTGATATCTTGTCGCATCTCGAAATGCGTGTGGAAGTTGGTAATCAGGATTGCGTTTGAGGTGCATACATGCATCGCCATTGATTTGAGAAAGAGATTAGGTCTAAAACATTTGAAAGTATATATGGTAGCATGGTCCCATTTGATGGCTACGTTGGGTTGATCAAGAAACAAGTGGCCATTGTGAAAGAACTTAGAAGAAGCATTTTGGGCGCATTGAAGTTCTACTATCCACCAACAAAGAACCCAAAACAAATTTTCTTGAAAGAGGTTTTTTTTGTTAGTTTAAAAGAAAGCATAGTGTGTTAGGATTGGAAGCAAGAAAGTGGTAATAGTTTTCTTTGAAACTTGAGAATTGATTAGTAAGTTTTTCGATGTTTGAATGTTGTTGGAAAGTGTGGCTTGAAAAATGTTATGCTTTTTTTGATGTTTGGATGATAACGAGAAAGTAGAAGTGGAAAAGTTGACCATAAAATTGTTTTAAAATAAAAATTGGACTGTAATTAGAATGTAAGTAAGATTTACAAAATCACAAAATTATCTATTTTGAGCTATAACTTATTACAAATGAGATTTATATGACCACAAAATTAACTATAACACCCTGGAAGTGAGGAAATGGTTATGTAAAAGAGAAAAAAGAAAAAAAAAGGATTTTCTTATTTTCTTTTTCTAAATTTTGGATAGATAGAGAAGTGAGAAATAACACTTCCCTATTTCCTTAGTTCCGCCCACTTCCTTGCAACTAAACACGCCCCCCCTTGGGGCGTGTTTGGTTGGGTCGTATTTGGTTGCAATGAAGTGGGCCGAAGTAAGAAAATGTGAAAGTATAATTGCTTACTTCCCTATCTATCTAAACACCGGAAAAGGAAAATGAGAAAACTCTTTTTTTCATTTTTCTTTTCTCTTTTACACAACCATTTCCTCACTTTCAGAGCGCTACAGTTAATTTTGTTATTATGTAAATCTCATTTGTAATAAGTTATAGCACTCATTTGTAATAAGTTATAGCACAAAACAGTTAATTTTTTGATCATGTAAATCTCACTTGCATTCTAATTACAATCCATTTTTTAATTAATTTTTATTTTAATATTATTTTGCGGTCAACTTTGTGGTCAATTTTTTCACTTCCACTTCCACATTACCATTCAAACACCGAGAAAGACATAACATTTTTCAGACCACACTTCCCAATAACATTCAAATACCGGAAATTTACTGACCAATTCTCAAGTTTCAAAAGAAACTATTACCACTTTCTCACTTCCTCACTTCCACCCTTAACCAAGGTAGTTGAAAACAAAAGGGCAAAGTTTTTTTTTTCCTTCACCTGGGCGTGTTTGGTTGCAAGGAAGTGAGCGGAAGTAAGAAAATGTGGAAGTATAATTGCTCACTTTCCTCTATCTATCCAAACACCTGAAAAGGAAAATAAGAAAACCCATTTTCTTTTTTCTTCTCTCTTTTACACAACCATTTCCTCACTTCAGAGTGCTACAGTTAATTTTGTGGTCACGTAAATCTCATTTGTAATAAGTTGTAGCATAAAATAGTTAATTTTTTGGTCATGTGAATCTCACTTGCATTCTAATTACAGTCCATTTTTTTAATTAATTTTTATTTTAATATTATTTTGCGGTCAACTTTTTCACTTCCACTTTCCATTACCATCCAAACACCGGAAAAGACATAACATTTTTCAAACCATACTCCCTAACAATATCCAAATACCGAAAAACTTATTAACTAATTCTCAAGTTTCAAAGGGAACTATTACTACTTTATTGCTTCCTTACTTCCTCACTTCCAACCTTAACCAAACAGTAAATAAGAAAAAACTGTTCAGTTTGAGAAAATGATTCACTCCACCTGATGATTTCACCCCATATTTGAGTATTGGTGATTTTAAATAATCAGAGATTGATGTGATTCAGAAATTAATTCTCCATCTCTGAGTCAGAGATTGATGACGATTTTTAATTTATTTATTAAATCTTTACAAATTTGCCCATATTTCCATTGAATTTTTTTAAACAAATATTTTGACTTTTATTTTTGCCCATTTTTGTCGCGGGAGAGGTGACCTGACCGCGAGTGAACGTGTCCAACAGACCCTTTTATTCTCTCTTTGCATTCCTTGCAAGAAACCAAGTGTCTTAGTTCCTGACAATTGGGACCCACCTTTGTGGGGTCCACTAGTTTTTCATGTGGGTCATGTTTGTTGAAGATCTTGGCAGCTTTAATTAGTACCACTCCCGTCCCGCGCCCGTTAAAGTAAACCGAGGGACTGGTGATCTGACAGTATAGATTTTTTTTATATCAATGCCTCCAAATTTTGTATTTACATAATTGATACCTTTTTTATTCTTATTTACATATCAGACATAGTACACGCTGGAAAAAAATAATAAATTAAGAGAATCAATTATATAATCTGACACCGTGAATTTATAGGAAGGAGGTGGTGCTTAACTCTTTAGAATTGCTACGAGAATGTTAAATGTGTTATTATCCATCATTTTTAAGAAGCGATGTAACTTTAAGAATCAATAATTATTCTTAAACTTGATAAATATGCGTGTTACTTTTGTATTCATTTTGAGCGTTGGAGCAAGAATAAAATTTTTTCAGCACAAAATATTATTGTAACTATAAGTTGACATTCTAACAATATATAGTCATATACATGCATTGAAGTTTTAACATGGCTAAAAAAATATATCGTTTCAATAATACTTTACTGTTCAAGAATATAGAGAAATCTTTAATAAATTCAATTGGAAGGAGCTAATATGCAAAGAACCATTCTCACATGTTTCACACTCCTCCGTTAGCGGAAAAAGAAAAAAACTAGGAAACGGAACGGACTTCGAGGAGAGGATCCCTTCAACAACTCGGTAAGAACCTAAAAATAGCTCACAAAAAGAGGGGAAAAAAGAAGTGAAAAAAAGAGAGGAAAGAAACCCTAAGGGGGGGACAAAATAAAAGTCACTCTTTTATTATTAATTTGGCCGATGTTCTCTCCGCGATCGGATGAAGTGCAGTGATTGGGAGTGATTCGGCGGACTTTTTAAAACCCGCGAAAGCCGAGTTCTTCGTGGCCATGGATCGCTCGCCCCTCTTGGCGATGTTCGCGGCGGCGGTTCAAGGCTCGATATTTAGGTATTTTATTATTGAATCGAAGGAGAAATGGGGGGGCTTTTGGTTTGTTTCAGTGATTTGGGTCAGTAATGATATGATGATCACTTGTGTTGATGATTTCGATCAGATTTCTAGTTAAATCGAAGGAGTTTCAAGTGTTTTTTGTAGTTGATTGCATATAGGATGGCAACTGAAAGATTTGTTGATATTTTGTGATTTATCACTCGGTTATACTTATTTTTCTTGTAATCTGGTTCGAAATGAGGCTCCTTTGGTATCATTTTTGCTGAAATTGTTACTTTAACTCTGGAATCTCGATCACACTAGTTGTTTTTAATTGTCATTTAATAAGTTTTCTAGGTTGGGAATGGAAAAAATTATAGATTGTAGTGCTTTTGCACTAAAATTTTTTGGTTTATAACTCAATTTCTAATTTTTAGGTTATTAATGATCAAATCTTCACTTGGTTTTGCCGATTCGAGAGGTTATCCGCTAGTTTTCTGGATTTCATTTGTTTAGATTTTAGGTGTTAACAGATAAATTTTGTGATTTTTAGATTTACCCCTAAGCTTTATATGCTGGATTTATTCTAGTTGCTTGTACTTTTTATTATTTAAAATTTAGAATTTTCGACCCTTTCAAAAGATGAGATTATTACCGAAGAAAATTGGGTTATTTCAGTGTTAATCTCCTTTTAACTTTTGGGGGCATGAATCCATGCTTTTCTTCTAGGCGATTTCTAGGTTGATAAGATTCTGTTTTCTTTTCTTTTAGCAATTTCAATGCAAGTTTGGATGATATCTTTTGATAAAGAATAATCGCCACTAAAATTTATTATAATTGTTTGGTTGGCGTTAGCTATGGGAGCTGAGATCTTTATTGTTATATCATTATTGTTAGGAGAATTGTCTTGGATGTTGATTCTCAATTTTTGGATTTTTATGCGATTTCCTTTTTTCACCCCTTGCATGCATCACGTTTTGCTTTGACGAAAGACTTGTTTACCAAATATTGAATAAATTGCATCTACTGCATTGTAGAAGGACCCTATAGCTGGGTCCTTGGAGAGCCTTCTTTATGGACTTTTGTATGTGTGTATTTGACTGTATTTTCTACCTGTTTGACCTACGCATGGCTGGCGGTGTCTCTCTTGTTGAGGAGTTTTCTGGTTACATATTAGTTAGAACAACCACTTCTCTTTCTTTCCTGCTATTCTTTTGTTGTGTTGTAATTTTGGCATAATAGACATCATGTCACACCTAAAAAAGGGTTATCCTTTTTAGGCCTCTTGTGCTATTTCAACAACCCATCTAATATGTCTGTGGTTATAGGAGAACATTTAATCTTTTAGCGAAGAAAGCTACGAGAAAATTTCCCTTTCTTTTTTTTGTTTGGAGAGGTTTTTAGTGAAGAGCACAATGAGAAATTTTTCCATATTTTTGGTTTTGGAACTTCATGGTATTTGCTTTCTTTATTTTTTGGTTACCCCACTTCTTAAGTTGATTTTCCTTAAAAAAAGAAAAAGAAAAAAAAGATTCATTCTCTTTTCTACGTTTAGGCTTCAGCACAGTATGTTATTGGCTGGAGTTGTTGTGAGGATATTCCTCTATCTGGATGTGTCTCTGAATGTGTTTTCTCTCTCTTGCTTTGCCTTTGATCAATATTTTCTAATTTGTATTCTTCACTTTCATTTAACTATGTATCTCGTCAAACTTATATGTATATATTTGTTTTACAGGAATAAGCTGGAGCATGGAAGTGTGACTTCAGTTTGATAGCATTAGAGAGACCGACATTAGAGAATCTACAGGTTCTATTTTGTAAATACTCTTTTACCAGGCTGCTCTTTTCTGGTTTTCGTCTCCTTTGTACTTTGGGGCTATTTGTTTCATTCTATAAAACAAAATATGGGGGCCCATTGTTGTGTGG
This sequence comes from Agave tequilana, assembly GCA_038442645.1. NCBI lineage: Eukaryota > Viridiplantae > Streptophyta > Magnoliopsida > Asparagales > Asparagaceae > Agave > Agave tequilana. The sequence continues at coordinate 47,637 of JAVJIF010017214.1, read as the reverse complement.
CTGCAAGGGACAAATCCTTACCAGAGAGGATTAGTTGTGAAGTTTCTAGTTATAGGAACGTTAGACATTCACCATCATGGAGCTTTCGATGGGATAACCGAACTCATATAGAAGATATCATGGACAATCCATCACGGTTTTCTCATGACAATAGTGGTAATGTTGGCTCTGAAAGCAAGAGTGCAGCTGATACAGAAACTGAAGGACTTTCAGACGGAGGGAGCCCATCATGTGGTCTCCAGAACCCCAGGTGGCGAAAAAAAGTAGGAATTGCTGGAAGCTCAAAATCTGCTGCTGCAGGTAAAAATGTTTTCCAGTCTGTTTCATATCTTAGTTTATCATGGACTATCGTTGTTTTAATTAAAACCCTGAAATCATTTTAATACTTAGTATAATGAGCAGTCTGCTTCAATTTTCAGGTCTATAGGTTTAATGTAAAAACTTCGCCATGTACCTAAGTAATGTAGTTTGTAATTTAACTAATCTTGCTATTAAAACATGTTGAGATTAACATGGTTTATTATGGTTATGGATTTGCTAGTTCCCAGAGAAGCTCCTGAAATTATATGTTATCACAGCACTCCTATTGTCCATTTTCTGTGCTTTTGAGCCATTTTGCATACCCGTCAAAGTCCTTGAATTTAAGCTAAAATACACCCCCGCGACTGTGCAAATTACCAAGTGTTCTGTGAAATTTTCTGTTGGTTTTAGCTATGTACCAAACTCCATGGTGCTCTTCTAACTCTGAAAAGCTCCGTCTATTAATCTTGTTTCTTGCATTTCCAGTTCTGACTTGTGGTCCTCTCCTATATCATGGTTTTATAGCATGAGTTTTTTTTATATATTATGCTATATGAGGATCTAACAAATCGTAGTCTTGCCTTGTGCTTTGATATTGTTCCACTAAAGAAATTGGCATGTCTTTTGATCTATTTTACCCGGGCCTGCACTCGACCTGGTTCCTACACCCCACTGGGCATTGTTTGAATGTCATTGTCGTTAATTCATTTTGACTGTTCAGCCTGTGGCCTGTATTGTCAGTAATTTGTTATATGTGAAAGATGTGTGGGTTATCAAATTTGTTCCATTGATGTGGACTGCCGTTTGTCATGCTCTGCTGTATGTTTTCAATAATTCTCTCTTGTTTAGGGCTGACTCTCGGTTAGTTCGCAGTAGGTGTCAGTTAGGTTGGACGTATTAGTTGGGTTAAAGTGGGTTGCACCTAGATAGGGCAATGGGTAGTAAGGGTTAGGTAAGAGTTTTATCCTTAACAATAGTGGATGGAATCTTTAAACATTACTGTACCGATCTGTATAAATGTGTTACAATATTCTCATCGCTATCCAAAATATCATGGCAGGGTAAGTTGGGTAAATGGATTTTACCAAAAGATTAGCTCTTATAGCTCTCTGTACTCTTTATGCTTCTAGTTTAACTCCTCCCGCCCTTTAATATGAATGGCAGAATGGGTGGAAACTTTTATCCTTCCTCCAAACATCAAGGTTGGAAAAGTTGGGTGAATGGATTTACCTTGCTCTGACCCTTTACCCTTGCTGTGTTAGTTTAAACCCTCAACCTTACCCTAGCCAATTATGTAAATGAGTATAGAGGTTTTACTATTGCCCTAAGATTTAGGGTAGGGTAAGTCGTGTGCGTAGCCATCCCCAGGTGTTCCTGTACCTCTGAAATTGGATTAGCAGCTAAGATTTATTTGAAGGAGCACAACAGTTATTGTGACGATTTCTTGGTGTATACTATGGCTAACCTTTTCTATCTTTCATAATTTTAGGCTTTGTAGGAAAGCTATATGTCTATTCTTTCTGCTGTAAGATGGGAACAAAATAAACTTGTGATGTCAATTTTAGGTGTTAAAGTAGGTTGCAAGTGGTCTATTTGATGTTTTAGTTGCAAAATACTAGTTTTTCTTTGTTAGAATGTTTTTTATGTTGAACTAAATTTGTGCTTTATAAATATACTTAGCTTGATCAACCTTGGCGTGGTCAAGCTCAAGTTGAAATTATTCCTAGCTATGTCAAACCAAGCTCATTCGCGAGTTAAATCATTTATCTCATCTTCAAGCTCGGCTTGCTTAATTTCGAGTGGAGCTCAAGCTGTATGTCAGATTCTTGTTTTTTTGACATTTCCAATGGGCAACTGTTCCTATGACCTCGAAGATGTTAATCTATATTTTATCATTATTGATTAGTAACCCTGAAGAAATACAACATAATTAACAACAATTGATTTACAGAATATATTAAGTTGCATAATGTAAGATTTAGTTGAGTAGGTAACAGTGTTTTAAATGACGGTTGCCTAGCACTTAGTGGTCTTCTTAGGTGGTCGTAGGGTGTTACAAAATGTACACACTTAAAGTATAATATGAGTGGACACTATCAAACTGAATTTCAATCTTTATGCTCACAATTGTACACTAATAAGTAATGACAGCGATTATCGAGTGGTTCTGCACTATAGTAATAATAAGGGTTAAATTATCAAGCCAAAGTAGACATGTTAATCATTCCCTGCTTTAACTGAAGTTACAGAGCAATTATCTCTGTTATATTCAGTAGTAAAACAAGTAACCCCAAGGGACATTTAAGCATAGCAGCCCCCTGGTACACCTTCACCACGCAGTCAGTTGATCACCACATCTGATGAACCCTCATCATGTCCACTGTCACTTGCTACCTCCACTGCCATCTTGGCAAATCACCTTGTGAATAAAACTAAAGGTTTTTTTATCTTTTTTTTTTTTCATATTCCTTTTCTTTTCCGTTTATTCTTGTTTCCTCCTTTACCCCCTTCATTTTGGAATTCTGTATGATTCACTGAGTCGCTTCTTATTGCTAATTGCAATTTGATACGTTTTATGCTTATTCAACTTGTTATTAGAACTTTTTTGGAGTAATTTTCCCATAATATCCATATTTTAGTTTAAGTGAGTTAATGCTATTTAGAAGGGAGAAAAAGGAAATATCTTAAAATTTGCAAAAGCCAGTCACTAAGGGGGCGCCTAGACGACTGCTTAAGTGACCAGCTTAACAGGTCCTCCCATGCGATCGTATTTTGGCTTTGATTTGGACATGATTATAAACTGAAGTTGTGGACTAGCTTACCAGTTGATCAGTCCTTACCCGCTAGATATCCAAGTTATCCTAAGACATACATTTGCACATTAACTGACATGTAATATTTTATATTGTTTTCAAATATAAATCTAATTGAGACTTTCAAGCGTGAACAAGGTGTTTTATGAGCTCAGCTTATTTATCACTTCAAGCCTCACTCATTATTAAACTTCGGCTTGTTTATTAGTTGATCCAGCTCACTTCAAGACGCTGAAGATTAGCCACAAGAGATCTGCAAATTAAGCATGAATATTTGTCAAGCTGCCACGAATGGCATGAAACCCCACATCAATAATGGTATAGGTCTGCAGGGTATCTGTATGTAATGCTATTGATAAGATGAATGGTCCAAGTTGTGCCAAGTTTTAGCCCCTCGTAACCTTTTGCAATCCGGATGATTTTCCAATCTGAGAAAACTTTGTACATTTTGGTTTCTTCTTTCGCACCATTGCAAGCTAGCTAAGGCAACTGATAACTCATGTTTGGTGTTGTCTCTAGAATGTAACCTCTGGTCAATGCTTGAGTTGAGTGGGAAGTCATGGCCTTTCTAGAGGCATTGCACCTTGTTTTTCTTTTTAGTTTGGTGCCACTTGAGAGAGCAAGCTTGTAATTAACTTCTAACAAGATGAATAATTATGGTATGTTTGCCAAGACAATAAAATGGCTGCTTTATTGTTGGTTAAGGTTCATAACTTGTAATGTGGTTATGCAAAGAAAAGTTGATAATTTTTTTATCATCATTTCAGTTTTTTTTGTTTGTTTGTTTATGTGTTTATTTGTTTGTTTTGTTTGCCTTTTGCCATATTTTCCTCATATTTTCTTGATGGCCATGAAGTTTTGTTCCAATACTGTTGTTGGGTTTCTTGTGTGGCTGTCACTCTCATTAATGTGTACATCTAAAGTGTCCAAACTTTTGTACACTTGCAATCCATCTACCATCCCACACCATGAGAGCCACTTCTGCATCATTTTGCCATCAAGTTGTGCAGCTGTACAGCTGGAATATCCTTATTCTTCACTTTGTTTTGCCTAATGTTGCAGATGAATCACACGAATTTCATTCTCCATTTCGTTATGCCTAACGTGACACATGCATTCATGCCATTTTCATTTGTGCAATTTTCTTTTTTCTTTTTTGCTTGAATCTGCTTACTTTCTTTTCCAGCATTTGATACCATTTAGCTCTTATATATTGTCTTGGAATCATTTCGTGAAACTCACAGAGCTGGAGTCTGCTCGTTCTTCACTTTGTTGTCCCTAATATTGTTACTCAATATTGCCATTTTAGTTTTTGCAATTTCTTTTTCTTGTTTGTTTAAACCTGCTTATTTCCTTTTCCAACATTTGATATCAAATGGCGCTTGCCTGTCGCTAGTGAGATCACTGGTAAAGGGATGGGAGTGGGTTTTGGGAAACCCAAGTTTCACATATGTTCACCAAAAGAAAGAAAGAACGAAGAAGAAGAGAAACCATCAGCTTGCCATCAATGAAGACAACCCTAGATCTGGAGTGTACTCGTTCCTCACTTTTTTTCCGACTTGTCATATTACTTGTGTTTGTACATGTTCCCTCGCTTCTACTTGAACCTGTATATTCTCTTTTCCAACATTTGATGCCATTAACACTATGGGTCTTCTCATCATTGATTATAAAATTTTAACTCAATTCCCTTGGACTTGTTTAATCATATATAAGTCCACAATTTCTTTCCCAGTGTATGACTATTACTTGTTCACTTCATAGTAGATCCAAGACGACAAAATATTCTATCGTGCAAATGGGTAAAAAATTTAAGAGAATTGTTGGGCAATGGTATATGCATCATTCCCATCATCAAATCTATTTCCTCATCAAAACTGGTTAACTTTGCAGCTATCCTTCATATTAAACATCCTTATGGTTTAGCTAATTTTATGTAGTGGTAAAGTAGCTTGAAATAAGAGCCCGTCCCAAAATCATCAGGTCCAGTTATTTCCCAGTATATAACTACTACTACTTTCCCAGCTAATTTTCTGTTGTTATTTCATTCACTAACACCACTGCTTTAGTCGAGTTATTTCCGAGGACTGATCATTTCTTATTAGTAATTTTTTAGATCTATTGGAAATACTTTATATGCTATTCTTGCTTAAATTTTTGAAGCTTTCAGATATTTTTTGTTTCATCATCTCATCTGATGTTCTTGTGGCTATAACAGATCAATCTACAAGATGCAATTTATCTGCTGAGGTGAGTTGAAATAAAGATGGATTTGCTGGTTCTTTCTGAGATCCTTTTCTTTTTTCATGTTTGTGCATGCATCTCTGCAATGTATGCTCCGAGTTTGACAATTGACATTGTGAATTTTTACTTGAAACCCAGGGTGATGTTAAATCATCAGCTGTGGCAAATGCTTTAGATACAAATCCCTCGGTGTCTGTCTCATCTATTCCGTCTTCCTCGTCACTCAAAGCAGCATATCCTTCATCCTCCAGGAGCTGCTCTCTTCAATCAGATCCATCTTCATCCAGAAAGGCACGGCGTTCCCCAGGCTACCAACTATCGAGGCAAGTCTCTGACAGCCGGATCCCGTCCCTCAAGTCCCTGAACGAGAGCGGCAACTGCTCTCCAGACAGTAGGCAATCCTTTGTTCTTTCAGTCTGCAGCAACGACTTGTCTGCTGGAGGATCTCATGGCGGTTCTTCCGATGGCTGGTCTATGCGCACATTCACCGAGCTTGTAGCAGCCTCTTCGCAGAGAGAACGGTGGTCGTTGGATAGTGAGAATCTTAGCGCGCTCAACAGCAAGACAGTTGGATCATCTCCCTCCTCTGCCGATCTGCAAACTTGCAGAGTATGCACGAAGCTATTGAAGGAGAAATCACCATGGAGTGCCCAGAAGATAGTTTCTACTAATGAGCTCTCGGTTGCTGCTGTTCTCGTCTGCGGACATGTTTACCATGCGGACTGCTTGGAAAGCATTACATCAGAGACTGACCGATATGAACCTCCTTGCCCCGTGTGCACCAACGGCGAGAGACTAATGCAAAAACTACTGACAAAAGCTGATTCGAAAGCAAGGAACAAGATCTTTCGAAGAGTTGCGGCCGACATTGATATGGACGGGGATTCTGCTGCACCCGAGCCCCATAAATGGGGCGTGAAGAGCCCGAGCATGGGTGCCAGCTCTAGCATGAAAGGAAGGCAACCGTTCCTGAGGCGTCACTTCTCCATCGGTTCCCGACCGCCGCCAGCACGGTCGGTGTCCGAGAGCGAGGCCAGTAGGAAGAAGAAAGGCTTTTGGTCGAGATACCGTAGGGATTGAACACGAGAAACGAGGCTCGCCCTCCCGAAGAAAGGTACAGAGGTGAGCAGATGCTCTGGTTCTCTTTGTATTGTCAGGATTTGATTCATACACTCATTTTATCACTAGTAGCGCTAATGCCCTTGTGCACCTAGAATAACTTCAGCATTCTTGGTATCATACTGTATATCAAATTGATGAGAGCAGAAAAGGTAGCAAGTAACAACACATCTGAGGGTCATCAAGCTTTGCTTGGAGATTGCCAGTAAAGTTTGATTGTTTTAGATGAATGGACGAGTGAATGCTGAAGGCTGCAGCCTACTATCTGTAGCCTCTTACTATTTGTAATATACCTTTTAAATTCTTTTGAAAAACTTTAGTATAAATCTGTGATGTTCTTTTCATAAAGTATGTTGCTTTGATTTTTGTTATTTATAGATTGCAACGGCGATGATGTAAGGATTTGAGCAACACAGCTGCGTGTGCCATCTTCTGCTGCCTGTCTCTCATGCATGCATTGCAAATTGCACGTGTTACCTTCTACACACGTGTATCCGAAGGTTGCTTGGACTCATTTCAATTTTTTTTTTTTTTCGCTTGGGATCAGAAAATTTCTTTCTTTCGCGGTAGAGATTTCTTTCTCCACCTTTCAGAAAAGTAGAATAAAATGTTCAGGAGAATTATAATCAAGAGCTCTTCAAACACAGATCCATTCGTTTGTTTTTCATGTTTGTGCTTTTTCATGTTCGCAATCCTGTATCAGATAAGTGCGTGCGAGCACGTGCTGAAAGCCTTTTGTAGCCCCCACACGTGTGTATGTCTATACAGCGGCACCTGTTGTGATTTAAGAAAATGGCTGTTCAACAAAGAGAATCCAAATTCCAACTTTCCATTCAAAAACAATCACAATTTCGACACAATTGTGATTTAAAAAGTGTACCAGCCATCCATCAAAGAGAATCGAATTCCACAGAATTGACAACCAAGGATGGTATGATATATATAAGTATTGAAACATCAAGATAAAGAGATAACTATTATTGACATATAAACAAGCATCTAGTAATGCAAGAGTGGAAGAGTCTCTAACAAAACTGTACAAAAACCCCCAACAAAGGGGGAGAGCCAAAATCTGCATCCCAATCCCCCAGCAATGAAGTTATATCCATAAACCCTAATGTTATAAATGTCTTCTACCAGTAAGCGAAAAATTCAAGTCACTTGCCTACTACAACTCCAGCGCGGCGAGGCTCTCGATGAAGCGTCGGGCATCTCGCAGCAGAAAGCAGAAGATCAGGGCCGCGGTTCCCACCATGCACGCGAACAGAAAGAAGCAGTTCTTGCTGGCTGATGAGCAGCATGCGAAGATCTCAGACAGACCCTTCATGTATCCTCGAAGGCAACTCAAGCCAGACCTTGCAGACCTTCCGCTTGCATCAATATTGTCAATATCAGCCATGTCGCCCATATCGGACGATATTATAGGATTAATATCGTACAGTGTGCCTCAAACCCAATAGATGTTGCCAAGCTATATCAGATGTGGTCAATATTTGAAACCAAGGTTAACACTAGTTTAAGTTCATGCAACCAAAAAGCAAGCCTCCAATTTTCCCCAGAAAATGATATGATACACTAGGGAAACTGCTTTAATCAAGTATGGAAACATTATCATTAAGTACTACGCCTGTATCATTTGGAATGTGATTTCGCGGATAATACCTGTAGCAATCAATCTGGTTCCAGTGAGGGCCACCATTGGCACTTGAAGTTTAACTTCATATATATGGTACTGAAAAGTAAAACTTCAGTCATGAATCAAGCAAGGGAAAGAAAAACAGGAAAAAAGAGAGGAAAAAGCAACAGAAACAAAAAATATGAACCCGTGAAACTAACTAAAAGAAAATCCACTTCTTATAAGGCAAAAAAAGAGAGAACAAAATCCATTGTTGCACCCACATATAATTCCCAACAGAGCATTAATTTTCGGTTCTTCCTCATATGCACTCCCAACTCATCGCAGAAAGGGTTGATGCTGTCGTGTGACACTGGTGGAGCTCCTCATCCTCGGTGGTAAGGTCAGAAAACCATGCTTCGAATGTAACAAGAAAATAAAGAAGACGTGTCTATCATCACATGAACAACCTGCAGCCTCAAGGCTAGTATTGATTACTACTACCTACATGGTAGAAACAAGGGTTTAAAATCTTAGTATCAGTATTTGCCAACAATCTCTAGTATTAATATCGTCTATATCCACAATATTGGTTGATATAATGATAGTGTTAATATTGTGTCAGTCACATCAAAACCCTTCCTGCTCTAATTTGCCGATATATATCAGAATCGGCCAATATGTGATACTATAAACTTTCAACATACCTTTCCAATAAAACAGAAAATGACGTATATTCTTCCAGTTTGTTATTGAAAAATAGTGTGTATCCCAACATGAATGCGAAAAGGACAATAAATTAAGAACTTTCTAATTACATGTCTAATATAATTAATTAGTGCCTAATTAAGTTTGGTGGCACCTCTGTGCATACAATTTTTTGGTTGAAACTGAAATTGAGTCATTTACCAATTACTAAACTCTAACAAACTTGGCAAGAATTTCTAATCACTCCCTTTATGTTAAATTTGTAACTTAAAGCTCATCTCATATACATTGCAGCTACTACTTTTCCATAAAAAATTGCTCGAAAAAAGAGAAGGAAAGGAAATTTAATAAAAACTAGGGAATGGGTTAAATTCATGCAAAAAAACCAAAGGAAATGAAATTCGAGTCGAAAAGGATTCTGACCTTTGATTGACGTTGATGATTCTAAAAGAATCTAATACAAATCCTCAGCAATCATAAAACACCCATCTTTTCCTTTGAAATCACTCAATTTGGACATTTTGAGGGAGGTCAAAATGAGGTGACATCTAAAACACGCGGTTCCATGAGATGCAACACGTGGGCCCAGATGCGGAGTCTTGTTGGGAATGTCGAGACATATTCTATTATTATTATTACTACTACTAGTATACTGATGACGGTAGAAATCGATCGAAGGAGGAGGAGAACGAAGGATGAGACTGAAAAGAAAAGGAGGAGGAGGCCAGAGGAGGGGGAGGAAGGAGGAGGAAGAAGGATGAGAATAAGGATGGAAAAAGGAGGAGGCGGAAGGTAGAGGGGCAGCGATGAGTGGGGGTTACTCTTTCCCTCTCTCTCTCCCCCTCTCTCTCTCTCTCTCTCTCGGATGAAAGGAGGGGGGGGGGGAGGGGAAGAGGAGGCTCAAGGTGGAGGAGGAGGAAGGAGGGGTGAGGGTAGAGACGCTCTCGCGTCGTCGACGCTCTCGTGCCGTCGCCCGTGGATGAAAAAAGGGGGAGGAGGCTGGAAGGAGGAGGGGTGAGGGGAGAGATGCGGGCGATGGCGGTGAAGGGGCGGCGACGAGCAGACTCTCTCTCTCTCTCTCTCTCTCTCTCTCTCTCTCTCTCTCGGATTAAGACGGACATTTTTTGTGAAGGAGTCACGGGAGAAGACCTCGTTTTGCTTGATTTTGATTATCACCCCAGCCATAACTTTGATGCTAATTATCAGCTAATTAATTAAAAAGATTATTCTTGCCTTAAAAAAAATTGATAGTGGATCTAGGACAGTACACCTGTTGACTATGAGAAGGTCGATCAATAGATGAGTGTGAGATTAATATCCATATTTGTCAAGATACAAAAACAAAATTGGATTAAGAGCCAATTATTTGTATCCATTTAATTACATCCTTATGAGCCATACATAAGTTATTAGTCGAACTCAAAAGCTTAAATCAGAGGGCTAACCTGTTGAGCTGCATGTTGTATCCAGTATCGGCTTGAAGGGGACAGGAGTTGATGGAATCGGTTGGGCTCCGCCTAATTCATAGCCCTACTTGCAATAATGGGTATTCGTGAATAGTCCATTTTACAAAATGGCATCATCTCCTCTAAATAGTTTGTAAAATCTATGAAGTACTCAAATAAAATGTCTTCAGATAAAAAAAAAAAAAACTAGCAAAAACAGATCCAACAAAGGGTATGTACACCTTCTTCTCTTGTCACTACTTAGCATTATTCAATAAGAACTGATGGATATATAAATAAATATCTAGAAAAGCTCTATATGACAACAAATTACATGATCTCCAAAAAAGAGCACCCGAGCTCTTATATGCAAGAATGGAGAATCTAGTCACACAGAGTAGTCACACGAGATAATGCCATCAATCAAATTGAAAAACCATGCAAGATCACAAAAAAGACACAAAGAAACTCGAATTTAGTTAAATGCCTTTTGAATAAGATGTTCTCAGAGAAGAAAGTTTGTTTACTGCTTGGCACACATCAATATTAATTTGTTTCATAAAGTACAAGACTATTCCATATTTTGTACAAAAAGCTGCGCCTACCATTCTCCTTCAGTTTCTTTGCAACGGTATAAAATAGCTAAAAAGATCCTTCTCCTCCTCCTCCTCCTCCCATCCAACCATTTGGAATCTTGAAGCCTCTGAATTCCACCAACATTTTCACGGCTGACAACAACTTTACTACTAATCCAGGAATCTAGGATTCTACAAAATCAAGAAATACAAGTTGGATATTATCAGCTTTACACCGAGAGATCAAATCGTTTCTATACATGTTGGATTTTTTGAATTAAAATAAAAGAAAAAACTTTCATTTCAGATTTTATTTTACTAAGTCAACTTTGACCAAGTCTTAGAATCTAAATCAGTTGAGAAAATATCTCAACTGTTTGGATTTTCTGTTGGAGTTGTTACAACAACTTGTGTTCTAAGTCTATAAATAGACCCTCACTCCAATAGCAACAGACACAACTCATTTCTTTTTTCTCATTTTAAAAGAAAACCTGAAGACTACTCTTCGTGAGAATGGCTTCAGTGTAAAAGAATTTTTATCTTCATTTTTTCTGGGCAACTTCTTCATTTGAGTAGAGGCTCTGCCCACCATCCTGAGCTGAGTGCTGGTGAATCCGAGGGATCCTTCACTGATAGGGGACAAGGTCGATTCAACGTCTGGACAAACGTCTGGACAAGGAGACGGGTTTTTGATCATTTAAGGCAGCGACATCGCGACTGCATTCCCCAGGCCAGATTCTTTTGTTTTATTTTTAATTATAATTGTTGTTATATGCTAGAATAATTGTTGTTCTATCTTAATTTAATTTGTAAAGATATTGCATGTTTTAGAAAATAGTATAAAATTTCCAAAAATCTAAAGGATTAAAAAATATATATATATATATATATATATATATATATATATATATATACTTTCTCCTATTTCATTCAATCTATTTTCTATTAATATATAAATCTAATTTCCCTATAAAACTGAGATAAAATGCTAATTTACGTAGAAAAAGCAGACAAGACATATAAATATTGCCAACGAAATAGTAATAAAGGAAATAAAATAAAGGTAACATGTCGGAAAAGATTTTCAGCATACAAGAAATAGGACCACTTTGGAACTTGTTAGCTTCTAAGATTCAAATTATCAACAAATCAAGATCTTATTTGAGGATCAGCAAAAATGCGAGGCGGCAGCTGAAGCAGTTCCAAATTTGGTCTTTCAGAGGAATCCCAACTAGTATCACAAAGTCCAAATAATAATGACAGCATATATTCTGAGTCTCTGGTGCACCACACATAGTACAATACATCAAGTCACAATAAGACTTAATAATCAACATTTGATAAATATACACTAAGCTACTATGATATTTAGTTGCCATCACCTGTTAATTGGTAATTGGTTTTCTGCTTACATTTTTCACATCTGTTACAATTGTGTATATACCATGTGATCTATTCTGATCAATTATCACAAATGCAGTGTTTCATACATTATTATTATTGTTGTGTCATCATTATTTATCAGGAAAACTACAACTAGCATATGTACAGCTGGTCAAATCCACATGCACTCAGAATCCTCTTTCAGTTCTAGTGTGCTTCTTTTCTCAAATCCAAAGAACAGCACGCTCGTAGCTTCTCAAACTTGCAGCATTGAAATAGTATTGATATACAAGCACCAGTTTATTTCTTATTCTTATTAAAATTTAGCAAATTCGAGTTTTTAACTTACACCGGTAATCAGATGAACATGTTTGACTTTGGTGTCTCCACAGATACAAGGAGCAATCCAGGAACCAAATTGGTGTGTGCGCGTAATTAAATAAATCAGTTATTCTTCCAGAGTAAGCTGTGTGCAACACAAAGCAAAAGGAAAGTTCTGCATGAGCAAAGGAAGATTCTGCATTATAAAGTATCCACACTTAAAAGGTACCATTGATAAAGGTTAAGGGTTGGCATAAGGCCAAAAATGACCAAATAGCCACCGAGCACCAATATCCTCTTAAATGGATAAATTATTTTTAATTTTCTCTTTCTTGTTATAAGCTATATAACATGTTTCATTGGCCATAGCCTCAAAACCATTTCTTTAACCTACTTGGTATAAATCACATCAAAATCCTTTTGTACTGGCAAGTCTTATGCCTACCAAATGGCAGCAAAAATGTGCAAAGCTTATTTTGTTTGGGTAGGGATATCTGAACATTTAAACAAAAAACACCAACTCTCAAGATAAATCAGTACAACACCGGCATATTAGACAGACCTATATCAGCAATTACTTCTTAAGCAATCAGAGATGCATAAATGCAAATAAAATGAGATTTTGACTAACCCAATTCTAAAATCTTTTATTAAATATATTATCAGCCTTTGTTCACCATAACTTTAGAAGTAGTGATGTTTAGGTTATAACCCTAATTCTATCACCATTTGGACATACCTGAATCTATTTAGAATTAGCCCTGATTACAAATTATGATACCATTTGGACATACCTGAATCTATTTAGAATTAGCCTTGATTACAAATTATGATTAGTTCGAGCTTTAACTATCTTTCATATTTGAATCTGATGTAAATAATGATCGAACCATGATAAATTAGCTAGAATTAGAATACTAGCCATGTACAGGATGATGAATAGCTATGTGCAGTTTTATTCCCCATCTAACTTTAATTGGGATCTAATAAAGCTAGATTGCCTAAATGAATAATTTTTCTATAATTTAGTATTATAATTGAGATGAAGAGACTACCTCCTAATCTCATTATTATTTTAGACATTACCCTTAACTTATAATTATCAAGTTTAGATTTGGCCCTATTTAGACTTTTAGAAATCAGATTTCAATTTTGACCTTACAAACTATAATTTCTCTCTAACTAAGTTTAGAAATAAATTAAATTTCTATTTGATATTTTCAAATATAGTTTTAATAATTGAGAATTGATCGAGATTCTTGATTAGAATCAGATTCTTATTACATTTCTTAAAATTTGAAAAGTTATATATTTTAATATCTAGAGTAATGAAATAAATTTTCTAAAAATTACCTTATAAGTAAAAATATTTTCTCATTTTACTACTAGCTTTTATTCAATGAGATATTTATTATTGAAACTATATTAAATAAAAAATGTCATGTTGATATAACTTATTATACTACTTAAAAAAAATATATTTTTAAACTAAAATTATACACCTCCTACTTAAGTGTTTTCATGATTTAACTATGAGAATATTCTTATAGTTGCAGATAATATTAAACTTTAAATTGTTTATTCATGAAATTATGTGTGCGTGTATATTGAAATTATAAATGCATCATTTTATAATATATTGAATGATTGCTATATTTTACATAATTATGCACTTCAAATATTTCTTTAAAAGAGCTTCATTTGTTTTGAAAGAATATTATAATTTTTTTGTTAATTAAATTATGAATAATTTTCAAAACTAAATGATCTATAATGCATACATTATATACATGTATTATTTGTGAAAGCATGAACATGTTGCATGTATAAAAGAAAAATTATATTCTATATCCTAATCACTAAGTTAAGACAATGGTGATTTGCTTAAGATGAAAATTTGGATACTATTAATAATATAAATGGCAAGGCAAATTAGGATCCTTTACTATCTGGTAAGGAACCAATTTGCAGCCATCTTATAAGATATCAAATCTCATCTGTGACATCATCAATGTCTTTATAAAATGAATAGAATGGATAATAAATATTTTCCTCTAGTACATGTATAGTTCTTAATATTTTGAACAAGTATATGCTTAACCTATTTTTTCAGATATATCTGAATTACATGTTAATTTTCTTTGACTCTTATTGTGCATTCTATGACATTTGACAAGCATAAATTTATTGACTATTCTTTAGCATATAAGTATAGACATATATACCTTAATTATTTGAATAGTCAAATACAATGTATATATGTTTTATAATAAACCATTATGGTATAATTTGTTCGTTTTGAAACTAAGGTTACAAGGAAAACTTTATAATTACCTTATAATTTCAAATGGGGGGGAGACTCTGACAATTACCCAAAGACTTTATGGGTCTAATAAAAGACGACAAGAGTCATAATAACGTGGTCATGAAGGGTTAAATCTCTGACTGTCACCACTTTAAAATAAAAGGCTGTTAAGCCAATTTTCTGACCCTAAAAAACATAAAGTTATTCTGATTAAGGGTCTTTCTAGGAGTATAATCCTACTTTCATTGAGGGAGATGGGGTTAAACTCATAGTAGAGTTCACTGACAGCGGGAACCCAACCTATTTTATTGGGAGCTCTTTCCATGAAAGAGATTCAATATGGTAGTAACAAGCTGAACTGGTGAAACTCGTGTGGAGCATCAACCCGGATATATTTATATTCTATAGCTAGCATTTGTAGCTACTACCCCTTCTCTATGGTGAGATGCTCTTATGATACAGCTAGGTAAGGATGAGTTTAACTCTTAATAAGTCCAACGCATGTAGTGTGGAGGGTATACTATCCAGCTGTAGTACCCTTGGAGGACTTACCTACGTGAGGAGAACCGTGATGGCCGCGGTTGGGGGGGGCAGGGCTGACCCTAGAAACTCTCATGAGTTGGTTATTGTGAGCATGATCTTTAACGCTCAACACGCTCGCTCAATAGATGAAGACTGTGGGTGTATTCTATCAATATCTGATAAAAGAGACTAGTTCCAGGCGTAGTCTACTACGTCTCTCAAATGGCGATGAATTCACTAAGGAAGGTTCCAGGCGTAGTCCACCTGTCCTAAATTCACCGTATGCTGTTGCTCAATTTCACTCTTGTTTTATGATCTGATGATTTGATTGTTATTTATTATTGATTTGTTTTATTCTGTCTTCCCTGAAACTCAAGCTTTTGGGGAGGACTATTGAATTTTTTGAATTAAAATAAAAGGAAAAGCTTTCATTTCAGATTTTGTTTTACTAAGTCAACTTTCACCAAGTCTTAGAATCTAAATCAGTTGAGAAAATATCTCAACTGCTTGGATTTTCTATTGGAGTTGTTACAACAACTTGGATTCTAAGTCTACAAATAGACCCTCACTCCAATAGTAACGACACAACTCATTTCTTTTTTCTCATCTTAAAAGAAAACCTGAAGACTACTCTTCGTGAGAATGACTTCAGTGTTTAAAAGAACTTTTATCTTCATTTTTTCTGGGCAACTTCTTCATTTGAGTAGAGGCTTTGCCCACCGTCCTGGACTGAGTGCTGGTAAATCCGGGGGATCCTTCACCGCTAGGGGACAAGGACGATTCAACGTCTGGACAAGGAGACGGGCTTTTGATCCTTTAGGGCAGCGACATCGCGATTGCATTCCCCAGGCCAAATTCTTTTGTTTTATTTTTAATTATAATTGTTGTTACATGTTAGAATAATTATTGTTTTATCTTAATTTAATTTGTAAAGATATTGCATGTTTAAAAAATAGTATAAAATTTCCAACATCACATACTTGTTCCTCACCATCAGTGTGCATTTTCTTCATTTGCTAGATTTCCAAGTCTTTTGTAGCATCACCTAGCCAAGCGCATCCATAGTGTTGGGAGACCAAGGCTTTTGTAAAAGGCAAGGCCTCTGATCGTGGTGCCGGCTTGCCATGGAGAATATTGCATGCATCCTTGGCGTATAAAAAAAAAATCAAACTCTTTCTGAGAAATCAAAATTGACTTTTCTAAAACAAAATTCTAGAGAAAACATCTTGACAACATCTCTCTCTCTCTCTCTTCTCTCTCTCTCTCTCTCTCTCTGCTCAAATGCGTGCACACATGAACTAAGATGTGCAACAAAATAACTAGGAACATGGTAAAAGAACAAACAATTAGTATTTATTTAAAATTTTCATTCTCAATAATAAAGTTTGGGTATTACAAACCTATTCAGAGAGAGAAGTTATTGTAGACAACTGAATCAAACAGTAAACTCATTCCCATTCTGTAGAATCAGTTAGCCCCTAAATGATTCTATTTCCCACATTCATCCAGCACAAATAGAAAATTCCAACTGATCTATACAATTCATAGAGGTATCAACATCTTGAGAAAATTCTAAACAATAATGGTTGCTGCTGATGGTTAGACGTAAAAAACATGCTTATTGTCAGTTCACAACTAAAGCCAATTGAAAATCAAATCCTATTTAAAAAATCATTATCACCCATTTCCCTTTGTACATAATTTCAGCAACAAACATATTCTATTATCCTTACACAATTTCTATTGCAATTCAATGACATCATGGTACAAGTTACATAATTAGTTTCTAATAATCTAAAGACTCTTTAAAGAATCTAAAAGCCAAACATAAATTTGTGTTAAAAATTTTTATGGGATTCACAATCCATTTGTCAGCAGTTGCTTGGAATATGAACTATCAAAATTAGATGCAAATCGTCAAAAGATGTAGGTTATCAGAGAATGCAGCTGACTGTAAAACAAAACTTAATCAATGTGAAGGCAAGAGAGAATATATAACATGCCCAAGATGGTTGATAAAGACACGGTGACTGCATGATGCACTAGTTATAGATGAAGAGCCCATGAGCATAATCTTTATGATGATATTAGTTGAGGTGAAAAGCTCAGCATCAACAAGATCGAGATTTAGAAAATTACTTTATGTCAAGAGCATATATTAAGGTCTCAACTCATGATTTTTGAGCTAAACATATGGACCACTCCAATCCTCAATAACACACACACACACACACGCACGCACGCACACACGCACGCACGCACGGACGCACGCACGCACACACTCCAGAATTCCCAACAAATATTGTAAGGATTTCTATTGATGTGTGTATGGAAAACAAGTGTTTATAATTCCAACTATGCAGCAGTGAAGCAGGATACCTTTATGATCTTCAGAAGTATCCTATGCTTTTAAGTTGCCTCAAAACTGGACAATAAAACAATGTTAGGTAGCTGTCAAATTACAAATAAATATAACAAGCTCAAAGCATACATGTACAAATAATATAAAAGGTATACCTATGTTGGTATGATGAGCTCGTCAAGTACTTCTTCTTGAATCCAAAGGTGATGGGTAAACTTTAGAAACTGCATCCATGTGTGTGATCAATGATCATATATCAAATCAGATCACCAACATCAGGAGGATCAATACACAAACTATAGGCAATAAGCAACAAAAAAGGTCAAGCTGTAGATATATCATGCCAAAAAGAACTACAATAAGCAGTTCAAGCACTTACACTGCAGATTCTCAGCTTCAAATTGGGATCCGGTATGAAGCATGACTCGATGTTCAGAATACTTCCAAATAACTGATCAAGCTTCCATAAGCTCTCAAGCCTATTTTAGCCATTAATGAATTAATTGGCACGAATTTCTAATATCCAAGGTAAGTGTAAGGCCATGTCATCGAATCTTTATATGTAGTTGGTGGTCGTGCAGTGCTAACCTTTTTTAGTAGTTTGAGAAGAACCAACCCTCAAATTCCTCTAGACCACGCAAAAAGCTATGCGAAGAGGTAAGATGATATGGTTTGATACCGAGAGAAGCAAGGAGAAAGACCAGAGTTAAATTAACATACAAACAATCTAGACTAAAAATTTAAAAACCTGTTTAACAAAAATTACATACCTGTACAAAGAGCAAAAAGAATAAAAGATCAGCATGAAGTCATTCCTATCGTCTTTTCTCATTGACGCAATAAAAACTCCTTATGTGAGCTGATGACAATTTGTTTCTTGTTGGAGCGCACTTGAGTTAATGCAAGCTCTAGAGAATCTATGCTTCAATATTTAACATATGAAGAAGAGACATATCATGCCTATAAACACTTTAAAACTTACAGTAAACAAAGTAATCTGACACATCATATAATGCTAAGAAACATCAACAATCCGAAAAGAGAAAGAAATACAAATACAATAATCAATCCTGCCAATGTATCACCAAGCAGTACACACTGTTGATAGTTAATTCAAATTACAAATAACAATTAAACCTGCATTTTGATAATTAAATCCATTTTTACCACATGAAACATGTCTCCACATCTTTTAAAACTTGCCATCCAGAATACGGATCGAGTCTATCCAGTTCATCTCTTCTTCATCCAATGTGTTGCACATTGTAGTCGCTCATTTATTTCTTCTAGCATTCCCTAACAAGCCATTACAACACCACATTAGCATTCAAATAGGCTTGTCTGCATGTATTTAGAAAGAATACATAACCAAAATGATATGAAAACCCAGAATACAAAATTAAAATTGTAACATTTATTAAAAAAATCTTCAAATTTATAGAACTTTTAAAACATATTTCATAGGCTAAAAGGCATTTTTTTAATTTAAAAAAAAGTTTAAGGACTATACCATAATAGGTGAATTGTTTATTTTTAGCAGGAGAAATCTTGGGACTAATTTATTTAATATTAATTCAAGTCTAAAATGTAGTTTTATTGTTTTAGTAGAAATATTGAATTGTTATATTATATATTAAATGATTATAAATCATAACAATTTGAAAATATTATGAATATATTTTTTTTCTAAAGCAAGCAAAAGCAACAAATAGTAGACACTTGTCATCCAATCCCATACAAGAATATTGCATCCGACCTTTGATAGCGAGGTCTGGCCAGCTAGTAAATTGGTAGGTTGGACTATATAGGAGATCATATACTTGAGGCTTTGCGATCTTTGTTCTGATTTCTAAAAGGAAAAAAAAAATATAGCGATCTAGGTAGCACCTTGAAAAGATACAAAAAGAGAGTGGAAGCTTAGAGTGCTTCACCACATACCATAACAACTGAACTTGTTTGACATTAGCTTGAAAAGTGCCAGGAGTAAATCTATTTTAACATTGATTTAAGGTTAAAATGTAGAAATATTGAAAAGTTTTACTATGTATGGAATGATTATAGCGATAAATCATAATAGTTTGAAAATAATTTGAAAATATTTGAGTCATTTTTCTAAAGTATGGTAGCACACAGATTAATTTGCATGCAAATGATGAAATAAGACCTTGATTTGGGTTGCCACCGAGGGTTAGCCCCCTTGGAAACGGGAATGACCCCATATGTGGGCCTTTGTTTTAACCTCTAAGATGGAATAAGAAAAAAAACAAAGAAAAGATGGTAATTTGATAGCAACAATTTGACTCGGCCTGGACCACTCTAAGCCCAATTCCGCACTGCAAGAAACTTGAGCCCAACTCGTATGATATTCGAGTCGAAACTCGACGAGATGGTAATTTTGTAAAAATTGTAGCCGGAAGCAATTATTATATTTAAAAAAAAATTAAATGCAGTAACAAATTGGAGGAAATAAAGCTCTCTGGAGAAAAAGCATATCCAAGCCAACTGCAAAAATTTAATAGCATAAATAAAAAGGAAAAGCAAAAAAAGGGAAATGGAAGGGTAGAGAGCTTCACCACGTACCTCATCTGTGGTTATGTTATAAGGTGCAGATGCTCTCCATGGAAGCCTTGACGCCCTCATCATCCCATTCCAGACCTTCCCACCATTCTCTATGACACTTGATTTCCTTCAATTTGCTGCTGATTCCGTTGTTATTTGAAGGGAAAGGGAATTTCTTCAGCTTGGGACATTCAATGACAACAAGTTGTTGAAGAGCAGGGAGACCATATTGGGGACCACATATGCGGGTCAAATTTGGTAGTTCAATCAAATGCAGTATTTTTAGGGTAGGGAAGGCGACAGCTGTCCTGTCTTTCTCCTCCACTTCATCTATCAAGCACTCCAGTTGACGGCAGCAAATTAATCTTAAACTCACAAGTGATGGCAATTCAAGAACCCAGCTAATGCTCTTCAACCCATGGCAACCGCTAATATCCACATCACGAAGCTTGTGAAAGAAGCCAGCTGATGGAGCCACTCCCCTCCAAAGGATCTCCTTCAGTTGGCCTAACCCATCAATCTCAAGTTGTTCAATTGGAGATGAGGAGGTCTCACTCCTCTCAGTATCAACCACAAACTCCACTACCTCTACATCACCGCATTTGTAAAAACTGAAGTGCTGAAGGCTCCTCCAAATGTTGTTGTAGCTGGAGGGTGTTAACAACACCTTTCAATCCCCCCAACCCGAGGCGCCAAATGGACACGGTATGGGAAAGCATGGAGAGGCGTTGAAAAGCATCGTCAGAGTAGAACACAGATATCGAGAGACCTTTCAACAACCCTCTCTTCGCTATGCACTCCAGCTCCCCCAGTAGAGATTTTTTTCTTCTACTCATACGACTGGCTTTCCTACCATCACCATCACAATCTTCGCTAGCATCACCATCATCATTGTTCTCAACACCACCAACACAATCTTCCAAATATCCACATATTCCACTATTAAATATATTTAATACCTGAAGCTCCTTAAGGCTTGAAATCATTCCTGATGGTATGTACTCAAGATTAAAAGTACCTTCCAGATTTAAGCACCTTAATCTTTTCAGCATGGTGATGCTTTCAGGAAGCTCATTGATCCGACTATTTGATAGATCCAAGTATGTTAAAGCACACATATTTTGGAAAAAGTTGGGATGGATCTTCTGTAAAGGATTATGACAGAGCAGGAGGAATGAGAGTTTGGGGCATTCAAAAGGAACACGAGGCCATTCTTTTATATCATTAAACATCAGTGATACTACCTCTGCTTCTTTCAATTTTCTAGCCTCAACCGGTGCTTCTCTCAGCCTAATTCTTGATTTCACAATCCAATTGTTTTGATTCACTCCGCAATCTGAAGCTATCCATAAAGCCAAATCGCTAATAACATCATGCATCTTGACATGAAAGTATTCAGAACCATCCTCTAACAAGCATGCTTTTTTAAGCTCTTCAATGAGACAGTGTCCCTTATCATATGCCTCACTCATGCTATCAAAATCTTTTATAAGATCGGTCGCTATGCAAAATGTTATAAGCTTCAACTCAAGAATATCATAATCTTCAGGCCACAATGAACAATACAAGAAACACCTTCTCAAATCATCACTCTTCAAGCTATCATAGCTAAATTTTAGTGTGGGAAGCAAGTCAAGATCTTCACCTTCCAGAATTTTGTTTGGCTGAGATCTTTTCAATGCCCGAATGGCCTCCTCCCACTCTGGAATGGTTTTCTTGGCAGCCATGGTCCGTGCTATAACTCTAAGAGCAAGTGGCAATCCTGCACACTCACCAACAACTTCCTCTATAAGACCATGTATTCCTGGATTTGATACTAGGTTCCTTTCACCCAAGATCTTCACGAATAAAGCCTTTGCATCCTCTTTGTTAAGACATTCCACTTTGATTATCTTGTCGGCAACCATACTGTCGCACACTGCTGTTGACCGAGTTGTTAATACTACCTGTTAAAGAAACAATATTAGAATTAGTATTATAGCATCCAATTACAAAATAAGAAAATCTTACTTCGAATACGATTAGAAATATAGAATACTTATTTCTTTAACACTACCTTTTGCTTTCTCCTTTTTTGGTTATTGCTGCTGGTGCTATGAGTATTGGGAATTCCAACATCAAGAAGATTGACCGGCTTCCACACGTCATCCAAAAGCAACAAAAAGCTCTTGTCTTCCAAGTACTGGAAGATTTTAAGAGCACGTGCCTTTGCGTCATCATCATCATTCAGCTCTAATCCAAGACACTTGGCTACTTGAGCTTGAAGATTTTTCAGTTGAAATTCCCGTGAGACCACAACCTGGATTAGGCGTTCAAAACCCAATTTGTCTCTCTCCAATAATATTGAATTATTTACTCTACCCATTAAGGTGGTCTTCCCCACGCCGCCCATTCCCCATATTCCAATGACTCTTACAGTTTCATGATTAAGATAGTTTTGAACCTCCTCAACATAGTGGTCCAGCCCCAAGAGTGTAGATTCGATCAGCATGGGCTGACCGTGCCCCGGAGGCTGCACTCTTGCAATGTCACGAAAATAATTTCTTTCTTTTTCCAACTGAACCATCTCCTGAAGCAACTTAGTTGCTTTTTTGCCACACTTGTAAGCCAACCCGCAATTAAGAGAGGAATCTCCAAAGAGACAAAACCTTCTATTCTCGTATTCATTTTTTGTTGTAACCACTTGATCTTCAGCCGTCCCGACTCTTTCGAGCCATAACTTCACTTCTTCAGTGCTTTGCTTTTGCCGTCTCTCGGCATCCTCAATCTCCTTCTGGATGTCATCCCGGCAAGCTCTCAATTTTTCCAACTCATTTGTTATCTTCTGCACGTTTGTCCTTGCTTTCACAAGATATCCAATATGCCTCTTGAGAGGATTCAATAGCAAAGACACGATGGGCTCAATGAGAGGACCAATGAAATCCATGGCCTGAGAAGAAAGAGTGAAAGTGCTCAAATAGAAAAAATCAGTTGTTGGTACGTTAAGAAAACGAGCATGAGAATAAAAGGATCAACGCCAGCTGCTCAATAGTTCATTTTTCAAGTTACGTCTTGAGACCATTTCATTCTTAATAACTTGTTCAATCACAAGTTTGAAACATCTTCAGACCATTTTCCAATGTGTCTAGTTTTCAATGGTTCTTTATAAACTTGTTGGAGTATTGCAGCTTAAATGGAAATCTAATAATAAGTTCCACTATGTATTCACACAAACCACAAAGTCTACACTTAGGTTTCAATATACAGAAATGTGATTGTGCATATAAGAACTACAAAATGTTTTATCTTAAATATTAGAAATTGTATTTTCCTTACAAGTCTTCCAATAACAAACAAAACACCCAATAGAAATTTAATCCTCCCCCAAAGACGATCTTAGACAAAAAAAAGTCAATCCTAAATTTTTTTTAATTATTTTTTTTGTGACGTGAGAAAGAATGTCTAGGATGTTGAGACATTATATTTCTATATACATAATAATAATGATTTTTTCTTTCCTGAGAACTAATACTGGCATTATAAAACAAAGGGAGACTCTGAAAGTTAAATGAGCACCCCTTCCTTCCAAGAACCCAGCTCTTAAACAATATACTTTGGTTCATGAAGTAAACTGCAAATGAAAATAAGAATTCAGTAATTTTTACTGTTTAAAGAAAAGATCAAAGATCAATCATATTGCTTTACCTTTTCACTGTGTAAGCTTTCAAAAAGAAAAGATGAAAAAAGATTAAAAAAAATAAGTAGTCCATTAACCAATTATTGACCTTGATGATGCTCCAGTGTTGAGGAAACTTGTCACAATGCTATAAAAAAACAAGAAGAAGAAGAGGAAAGGGGAAAGACTAAGGCCATTTATCATGCCTCCGAATTATTTGCTGGGGTATTTGCTAATTTGTTTTTCAAGTCTAATTTCTAGAAAACCATTTTTTTTTAGTATACAGAAAAAAACAACTTTAATGCTACTGATCATCCTTTATTAAGAAAATAAAAATTTTATCATTCAACCTACATCTTGTGACCTTTTTCATTCATATTGAACTTATTCAACAATAAGTTTGAAACATGTTTAGACCATTTGCCAATGTGTTGAGTTTTCAATTGTTCTTTAGAATTTTGTTGGAACACACAGCTAATATGAAAAGCTGATAATAAACGTCAAAGCTGAACGCAAATTTTTTTTTTAAAATTTACAAAATATTCTTATTTATTGTTAGCACATGCATATGCACGCGCAAGAAATTTATTATTAGATTCTGTTTTTTTTTATTTATAAATAAACTGATTAGAATGACATTTTAATTTGATAAATTTTCTTTACAGAGTACATCACCATAGGTTTCACTTTCATAGAAATCTAGTTAGATAAGATTTAACTCCTCTTTTCTTCTTAATAAAAACTAAAATTCCAGACTGATGATTTTTTTTCGTACTTTTATCTGCATACTATAAAAATGTAGTGTGGACCTCATGATTTTGGAGACAAAATCATGACATTTAGTGTGACGTATATGAACCAAAACAATTCTTCTGTTCTTCTCTAGTTATAACAGTAGAGATACTCATCTTATAAACTCATTTCAAGGCAAAAAAAATCAAGCAAAGAAATCTTAAAGGAAAGACGATATGGGGAAGAAGATTAGCACCTTGAGAAATAGATCCGATTGATATGTAACCAGCACAAAGCCCCAGTCCCCTTGATGGGTATTGAACTCTAATATTTTACTATGAAGAATCTTTGTTGACAGTAGCCTTTCAGATAAAAAAGCAGAGCCCCTAGAGATGTTCACAAACACCTCCCAAAAACACAGAGGAAAAAGACGCAGCAGAATTCTGAAAGAATGAGATGTGAGTGGGGGAGAATAAGCTCAATTGGTTGCTTTGAAATTTCTAACCAACAAAAAAAAAGAGTGCTGCTGTTTATATTATTTTTTTATATTATATTATACAACTATTTTATGAATTGTGAGTGACACTCATTGGCGTCATAATTCATAAAGTAATAGTACAATATAGTATAAAAAAATAATACCAATAGCATTACTCGTGATACCATGTGACCGTGTTTCCCACTCAATTATTTGCTGGGGTCTTTACTTTCCTAGTCTTTACTAATTTGCTTTTTAGGTCTATTTTACAGAAGACAACTTTAATGCTACTGATCTTCATATATTGAAAAATTAAGATAGTGTGAGCATGCTAATCTAATTAAAATGTGCCTTCTGGTAAACTTATACAACTTGATAAAAAAAATTAAAAAAAAAAAAAAAAACACAACATGATAAACTCAAACCTCTCATTGTTATTGATGAGAATAAAAGTACACCTAATGGTGGAGCCCATGCACTAAACTCTTTTCAGCATAATAATAACAACAACAATAACAAATAAAATAAAAATAAAATATATTAAAAGAAAAGATGAAGAGGATAGATTTCGATGCCGTACTAAAAGCAAATGAATCAAGTAGAGATATTTTACTTACAGAGAAGGGAACTTATGATTTTCTGTATTTTATCTACTTTGGTTATGGTTCTGTATTTGACCTAAAATAACTCTCATTTATATTCAAAACCATTAAATTACTGTTATGATACTTAATAGTAAGACCAAATCCAGACTTAGATTTTCAGTTATAAACCATCTCTCAAATGTTATTACAGGTCTTTTTTAAAGAGAAAAGATTTTTTTTTTTAAAGAAAAAACTTTGCAATTATAAAGCTTAATTAATATTCAGTTGGAGAATGAAAACATACTGAAAATAACAAAAGAACCTCTTTCTAAAAGAATGAAAAAGAGGACGAAACCAAACGGTGCTCAACCGAGAAAAAGCCTGAAGAAATAGAGGAGAGAAAAGGCAAAAAGCCAAGCAAGAATCAAATTCTTGACAAGGTTCTAGAGAGAACTGCTTGACAACACATCTCTCCATTTGCACAAACACGCACATGAACTATGTTATGCAGTAAAATAATAAGAGACCTGGTAAAAGCACAAAACATTAGTATTCATTTCAAAATTTAACTCTCAATATAAAGCCTAGTTATTGCAAGTCTTATTCAAAGCGCGAAAGTTATCACAGACAACTAAATCAAACAGTAATCCCATTCCATTGTATTGGTAGCTTCTAAATAAATTCATATCCCAGTTCATTCAATTGCTATCAATACCCCAAAAAAAAAAAAAAAAATCCGACTTGGTTGTAAGATTCATAGAGCAAGTATCAACATCTTGAAATAATTCTACACAATAATAGTTACTTTTGATCGGCAGACATCAAAAACATATTCATTGTCAGTTCTATGACTAAAGCCAGTTGAAAATTAAAAACTGATTAAGCAAACCATTATCAACAGTTTCCCTTTGATACTTAATTTCAAAAGCAAATATATTCTATTATCTCTACACAATTTCTGCTGAAAGTCAATGACACCATGATTCATGTTAAATAATCAGTTTCTAAGAATCTAAAGACTCTAAAAATCTAAACACCAAACATAAAGATGTGTTACAAAATTTTATGACATTCACAATCTTTTTGTGAGCATTTGGTCGGAATAGGAACTATCGAAATTAGATGCAAATCTTCAAAAGACGAAGGTTACCAGAGAGAAGTGCTGATGCTGGTTGTGAAGCAAGACCTATTCTGCAAATGTTTCCATAAAAGAATGTAAAAGGTAAGCTATAATACATGACCTGCAAATGGTTCATTACAATGTCAATAATTAAATTCAAATTGCATATGAATAATTAAATCCATTTTTCAATCTCATGTCCCAACAGCAAATTAGATGTCATGATTTTTTGTTTTCCTGAGAACTAACACTCACTTTATACAACAAAACACACACACACACACACAGAGAGAGAGAGAGAGAGAGAGAGAGAGAGAGAGAGAGAGAGAGAGTTAAATGAGCACCCTTTCATCCCACTCAATTGCTGGAGTCAGACAATAACAACGTGAGTGCAGACATCTAATAATACAGCTGTGGTCAGAGAGACAACAGAAATGGAGGCTAAGTGCCCGTTTGTTTGAATGAAATCTTTTAGGAAAATTTAAACTTTGTGTCAAATTTTCACTTTTTTGTTTGATGGTAAAAAAATTAAAATAATTTGTGGAGTCTAACAAAATCTGATGTGACTTCTCATCTGATTTTATCGCGCAAGAGAGCAAAAGTCACCTAAAAATTTGACAACTTGTCAGATTCACATGAGATTACTGATATCTGCTGTGCAATGAAGGCCAAAATGTGAAAGAGAAATGTGGGAGACTTCACACCAAAGACACAAAGAGAGTTATTACAAGGGGACAAAGACCCTCACTTGACATAATAATAAAGAAAAATACCATTTACTAATCAATCAATTCATTTTGCCGGAGAGGAAAGGGAACAAATTACGGCCATGTGATCGTGTGTCCCACTCCATTATTTGTTGGGGTCTTTACTTTTTCTGTTCTTTGCTAATTTGTTTTTCGAGTCTAATTTACCGAAAACAACTTTAATGCTAATGGTCGTCATATATTAAAAAAATTAAATAGTGGGAGCATGCTAATCTAATTAAATGTGCCTTCTGGTAAACTTTTACAACTTGATAAATATTTTCCTAAAAAAGAAAATAAAATATGATAAAGTCCAACTTCTCATTGTTATTGATGGGAATAAAAGTACATCTAGTGATGGAAGCCCATGTAATAAACTCTTTTCAAAATAATAATAATAATGATAATTATAATAATGATAAACAAAAATAAAATAAAATAAAAAATATTAAAAGAAAAGATGAAGAGGATATACTACGATACACACGTACTTGAAAGAAAATGAACCAAGTAGAGATATTTTATTTACAGAAAAAGAGAACTTATGATTTTCTGTACTTTATCTAATTTGGGTTATGTTTTATGTTTATCGTAAAATAACTCCCATTTATATATACTAAAAACCCTTGAGTTCCTGCTATGATACTTAATAGGAAGACCAAATCAATCCAGGCTTAGGATTTTCAGTTATAAACCATCTATCAAATGTTATTAAAATTTTATTTTATTTTCAAGGGCAAAAAAACTTTGCGGCTAGAAGATTTAATAATATTCAGTTGGAGAAGGAAAACAAACTGAAAATCACAACAAAAAAAAAAATCTCTTTTTAAAAGGATGAAAAAGAAAAAGAGAAGAAAGCAACAGCTGCTTAATTGAGAAAAAGACTGAAAGAGAGAAAGCATCAGATTCTTGTTACCTCCAAAATGAGAGGAGAAATGTGGGAGAGTTCACACTGCACTGCAGGGCTTTTTGTGAATCTCTTTCTTTGTTCTTTTGCTTCAAAGGCACAAAAAATTATTACAAGAGGACAAAGACCTTGACTCACCACCAGTACAATAATGAAGATTTTACTGTTCATAAAGAAAAGACCATTTGATCAATCAAATCATTTTGATGAATGGGGACAAATTAACACGCCGTCGCGCGTGGATGAAAAAAGGGGGGAGGAGTCTGGAGGAGGAGGGGGTGAGGGGAGAGATGCAGGCGACGGCGGTGAAGGGGCGGCGGCGAGCGGTCTCTCTCTCTCTCTCTCTCTCTCTCTCTCTCTCGGATGAAGGCGGACATTTTTTGTGAAGGAGTCACAGGAGAAAACGTTTTGCTTGGTTTTGATTATCACCCCCAGCCATAATTTTGATGCTAATTATCAGCTAATTAATTAAAGATTATTCTTGCCTAAAAAAAGATTGATAGTGGATCTAGGACAGTACACCTGTTGATTTTTGTTGGAATTGAAGAAGATAAAAGCGAATCTTTGAGATGAATTATGTCAAGATCCGTTGATCGAATCAATTGGATGATGATTGGAGTGTGTTCTCCTTCCATTGGGGATGAACGTGGTATATTCACATGTTCAATTCCGACTTTGAATGAATGAGATATTCAAGTCCAAAGATTGCATAATTCAAAGTCAAATGGGACTAAAGGTAGCTAAAAACATTTAGTCCCACATTGGCTATGGGATGGAAGTTTGTGGTGTATAAATAGAGAAAATTGAGAACAAAGGGCGTGCCCTTTGGGTACTTGGAGTTTTCGCGCGCGATTGGGAGGGAACCATGCCCTATCATGCGTGCGCGCGCCGCCGCGGCCGCTGGCGGCGGGTTCTGGTTTGGGTTCCCTACCTGGCCTGATTTTTTTTGAATCAGGTCTAAAGGGTATGGGCCGCTACCCGAACCAAACCCACTCCGCTGCCCGAACCAAACCCGCTCCGCTCCGCTACCCGATCCGCTCCAGCCCACCCGCCAACGGGTGTCTGCGAACGGATTCGAACCGCCCGCCAACGGCTGTCGGAAAACCGTCCGTGCGGTTGGGCGGTTGGACAGTTGAACGGTTGCGACGGTTCTATCCAAAGTGACTTTCGGCGTTCTGAACCGAGCTTCCAGCGAGAAGTAAGAAAGCGACTTCCAAAGGAGATTCTGCAAAATTGTTCTGAAAGAGGAATCAGAAAATTCAACAGATTCTTTTACAAGAATTGTTGTCTGAATCTGGTACTTCTGAAGAAAATTCTTCAACCTTCCTTCGTCCTCAACAGTGGGTGCTCCTCTAGAGAGTAAAGACAAATATTCATTTGAAATTTGTCCTTGTACCGCTGCTTCAACGATCCTGTGAAGGTACTGGTTGACTAAGGTTCGACTGTACGGTGATTTGGTAGTGCTATCCAAATACCGTGAAGGAGTGTTGTATCTTGGGAGACCAGCGTCCATTATCCCGTTAGCACCGGTGCGGGGGACGTAATTGTCTTAAGGAGATTCGCTCTAAGCGTACCTCACTCCAAATACTGTATAAGTGGATTAAGTCCTTTATACAGGGGATATACTTTACAGTATATCGAGACTGACTTAGATTCAGTCTAATTGGTGCTTTAACCAAGGAAGGAAATTGAAAGGTGGTTCTTAAATTAAGGAACGTTCTATTGAACGGAAAACCTCCCACCTGATATTTGCCGACCTGGCCAATTAGATTGTTGATATCTCAGTAATCTTGATTAGTTGTCAGATTGATTCTTATTAAGCAGAATCAGATTGATTCTTGTTAAGCAGAATATCCAACAATCTTAAGACAATTAACGTTTCTTACTTCTGTTCTGCTTGAACTTGCAGAAAATGTCTGAGACAAATCAAGATAGCACTAGCAAGACAACAAACATGCAGCTCCAAAGTTTGATGCCTACTCCACTTCCTAACCCGAAGCCGGAGAAGCCAGGAAAATTCGACGGCACAGAATTCAAGAGGTGGCAACAGAAGATGCTCTTCTACTTGACCACTCTTCATCTAGCCAAATTCCTGCAGGAGGATCCACCAGAACCCGGAACTGATCGGGACTCAGTCCTTGCAGTCGATGCTTGGACACAAGGTGACTTCCTTTGCCGAAATTATGTTTTAAATGGACTGGATGACTCTCTTTACAATGTCTACAGTCCTATCACTACGGCAAAGAAGTTATGGGTCAGTCTTGACAAGAAATACAAGACTGAGGATGCTGGTACCAAGAAGTTCGTCGTAGGACGATTTCTGGAGTACAAAATGGTGGATACCAAGACTGTAATCAGTCAGGTGCAAGAGTTCCAACTTATCTTGCACGAGATAGAAGCCGAAGGTATGATTCTTCCTGAAACTTTTCATGTTGCAACTATCGTGGAGAAACTCCCACCTGCGTGGAGAGACTGCAAGAACTCTTACGAAGCAAAAGCAAATGTGATCGAGGACTCAAAGGGGAAAGCGTCTACTTCCAAAGGCTTAAAGCGGAAGAAGACTTCCCAGGGGTACAAAGGCAAGGCCCAAGACGGCAAAAGCATGCGATTCAAAGGAACCTGCTACATCTGCAACAAAGAAGGGCACAAAGCAAATGAATGTCGTAGCCATCTCAAAAAGAACAAGAAGAGCCACCCACAGGCGAACATGACCAACCATGAATCACCAAGTCTTTTAGCAGTGGTGTCAGAAGTGAATCTGACAACCAATAACAAGGATTGGTGGGTAGACACGGGAGCTACTCGGCACATCTGCTCGGAGAAATTGTTATTCTCAGAATATCAAAGGCTAGAGCAAGATGAGCAATTATTCATGGGTAATTCAGCTTCCTCAAAGGTTGAAGGAAAGGGCAAGGTCATCCTGAAGTGGACATCGGAAAAAGAGCTTACTCTTAACGATGTGCTTCATGTTCCAGACATCCGCAAGAATTTGATCTCCGGATCAATACTTAGTAAGAAAGGATTTAGAATGGTATTTGAATCTGACAAATTTGTACTTACTAAGGGAGGGATGTATGTGGGAAAGGGTTATCTTGTTGATGGACTTTTTAAAGCCAATGTTGCAGTGGTAGATAAAAAGTCCGTATATTTGTACCCGAAGCTAATAAATAAAGGAAATTCTTCTGTTTATTTGCTTGAGTCTCCTATTTTGTGGCATGCTAGATTAGGGCATGTAAATTACAAGTCTTTGAAAAACTTGTCTAATTTGGGATATATTCCTAAACTCAACTTGAAAGAAATTCGCAAGCGTGAGATTTGTGTTGAGGCCAAGTTGGCGAAAAATTCATTTCACTCAATTGATCGAAATACAGAACCTTTAGGGTTAATTCATAGCGATCTGTGTGATTTGAAGTTTATGCCAACTAGAGGCGGTAAAAAGTATTTCATTACTTTTATTAATGACTGTACAAGATACTGTTATGTGTATCTTTTAAACAGTAAGGATGAGGCAATAAATATGTTTATAACATATAAGGCCGAAGTTGAGAATCAACTCAACAAGAAAATCAAGATTCTAAAATCCGATAGAAGCGGAGAATATGAATCAAATGATTTTAGTGAGTTATGTGCTAGTTTTGGTATAATACATCAAACAACAGCACCATACACTCCTCAGCAGAATGGAATTGCTGAACGGAAGAACAGAACTTTGAAGGAGATGGTTAATTCCATGCTCGTAAGTTCTGGAGTTCCACAGAACTTGTGGGGGGAAGCTCTATTAACTGCAAATTATATTCTAAATAGAGTACCCCACAAGAAACTTGGTCTAATACCATTCGAATTATGGCATGGAAGGACACCTTCCTACCATTACCTCAAAATGTGGAGGTGCCTTGCAAAGGTGCTGGCACCATTACCAAAAAGACTAAGTTGGGAGCAAAAACTATGGACTGCATATTCATAGGTTATACCTTGAATAGCAGTGCCTACAGATTTCTGGTTCATAAATCAGAAATACCTGATATTCATGTAAACATGATTATCGAATCTCGAGATGCTGTGTTCTTTGAAGACATCTTTCCGTACAAACGGGAAGCAGATAAGACTTCTGGGAAAAGAACACACGAGATGGCGTTCAGGGACGAAAGCCCCGAGGAACCGACTGTTAATGCGGAAACTGAACCAAGAAGAAGTCAAAGATCTAGAATCTCAAAATCTTTTGGTCCAGATTTCATAGCATACGCTATTGAGAGCGAGCCTCAAGCATTTAAAGAGGCTATGTCAACCCCAGAAGCACAAATGTGAAAAGAAGCTATAAATAGCGAAATAGAATCCATACTAAGTAATCATACTTGGGAATTGGTAAACTTGCCTCCTGGAAGTAAACCAATTGGGTGTAAGTGGATTTTCAAACGAAAATTAAAACCCGATGGATCTATCGATAAGTATAAGGCTAGATTAGTAGCCAAGGGTTATCGGCAAAAAGAAGGACTTGACTACTTCGATACTTATTCACCAGTAACAAGAATAACGTCCATACGGATGTTAATTGCAATTGCAGTATTGCACAACTTAGATATCCATCAAATGGATGTCAAGACTGCATTCTTAAATGGTGAATTAAATGAAGAGATATATATGGAGCAACCAAAAGGATTTATAGTCAAGGGCCAAGAACACAAGGTGTGTAAATTGATAAAATCCTTATATGGTTTAAAACAGGCTTCAAAACAATGGCATGAGAAATTTGATAGTGTCATGATCAAAGATGAATATACTATCAATGAATGCGATAAGTGTGTTTACACGAAAACAGTTGGAAACGCATGTATCATTGTTTGTCTTTATGTAGACGACATGTTGATACTTGGGACTAATATTGAAATTATTAAGTCCACTAAAAGAATGTTATCTAACAGTTTTGACATGAAGGATCTGAGGGTTGCTGATGTAATTTTAGGAATTAAAATTACTAGAACACCAGATGGAATCAGTCTATCTCAATCTCACTATGTGGATAAGATGATAGAAAGATTCAAGGATCACAGGATAAAAGAGAATACAAATCCTTTTCTCCCACATGTCCATCTTCATAAGAATACAGGAACTGGAATACGCCAGTTAGAGTATTCTCAGATTATCGGGAATCTAATGTATTTGATGAATTGCACTAGACCCGATATTGCTTACGCTGTAAGCAAGTTAAGTAGATACACTAGTAATCCTAGTGATCTACATTGGACCGCTCTACTACGAGTATTGGGTTACGTATCACATACCAAGGAATATGCCTTGAGATATGGACAGTATCCACCTGTACTGGAAGGATACAGTGATGCTAATTGGATTGCAGATTCTGAGGAATCAAAATCAACTAGCGGATACGTATTTACTCTAGCAGGAGCAGCGGTATCATGGAAGTCTTCTAAGCAAACATGTATTGCCCGTTCCACTATGGAATCGGAATTCATAGCCTTAGATAAGGCCGGAGAAGAAGCAGAATGGCTTCGACAATTCTTAGAAGATATACCATTATGGCAAAAGTCAGTGCCCGCTATA
Source organism: Agave tequilana (assembly GCA_038442645.1). Classification (NCBI taxonomy): domain Eukaryota; kingdom Viridiplantae; phylum Streptophyta; class Magnoliopsida; order Asparagales; family Asparagaceae; genus Agave; species Agave tequilana. The sequence continues at coordinate 13,585 of JAVJIF010017214.1, read as the reverse complement.
TGTATACACTGCGATAATCAAGCAGCTATATCTAGGGCACAAAATGTTATATACAACGGTAGGTCTAGACATATTCGTCGTAGACATAATACCGTGAAGCAGTTGCTCTCAAATGGAATTATCTCTATTGACTTTGTATCGTCAAAGGATAATTTAGCGGATCCGCTTACTAAAGGTTTAAGTGGAGAGCGTATAAACTGCGCATCGAGGGGAATGGGTCTAAAAGCCTAACCTTACCGAGTCAGCTTAATGGAAACCTCACTTAGCGACTGGAGATCCCACGGACTAAGTTCAAGAGGAAAACTAGTTATGATTGACTCAACAAGTAAGCACTTGGGAGCTTGACTCCAATCCATTCCTAAGGTGCACATAAGTGCTTTTCTACAAGTGGATTAAGGATAAGCTTAACGCTTTTAATGATGCCTATATCTTGTTACTAAACAAGTGGAGTAGAGTAGACTACTCTTAATAGGTCCATCACTTATGTGAGTATAGAGTTGGGTCGGCTCTTTGGGAATTTCTATGGAGGCTGTTATTCCCTAAAGATACTCTCTGAAACCAAGAATGTCCAGGGCCAAAACGAACACAACCGAGAACCAAAGTTGATTTGAAAAGTCACTGTGTGAAGCTTGTTGACTTGGCTTACACTAACGGCTAACAGTTCAAGACCTAGTTCACTGATTAGCCAGTAAGTCCGATAAAGCTTTCGTTATGGAAGGTTCAAGACCTAGTTCACCTATCCTTATGCAGTTTCTTTTCTTAAGTACCTTTCACAATAGAGTCAGTCTCTTTGTGTGTCATTCCTTGAATCTCCATTCATTGTGGGGGATTGTTGGAATTGAAGAATATGAAGGCGAATCTTCGAGTTGAATTATGGCGAGATCCGTTGATCGAATCAACTGGATGATGATTGGAGTGTGTTCTCCTGCCATTGGGGATGAACGTGGTATATTTACATGTTCAATTCCGATTTCGAATGAATGAGATATTCAAGTCCAAAGATTGCATAATTCAAAGCCAAATGGGACTAAAGGTAGCTAAAAGCATTTAGTCCCACATTGTCCATGGGATGAAAGTTTGTGGTGTATAAATAGAGAAATTGAGAACAAAGGGCGTGCCCTTTGGGTACTTGGAGTTTTCGCGCGCGATTGGGAGGGAACCATGCCCTATCATGCGTGCGCGCGCCGGCGCTGGCGGCGGCCGGCGCTGGTGCCGGTGCCGGTGCCGGTGCCGGGCTCGGGCTCGGGCTCGGGTCCTGGTTCTGGTTCTGGTTTGGGTTTGGGTTCCCTACCTGGCCTGATTTTTTTTGAATCAAGTCTAAAGGGTATGGGCCGCTACCCGAACCAAACCCACTCCGCTGCCCGAACCAAACCCGCTCCGCTCCGCTACCCGATCCGCTCCAGCCCACCCGCCAACGGGTGTCTGCGAACGGATCCGAACCGTCCGCCAACGGCTGTCGGAAAACCGTCCGTGCGGTTGGGCGGTTGGACAGTTGAACGATTGCGACGGTTCTGTCCGAACCGTCGCAACTGTTGACTTCTGGCGGACGAGAATGCCCTCCAAGAGCGCTATAAATAGCGCTTCAGATTTCCATTCTCAGACACACCATCAAAAACCAGAGAATATCTCTCTCTCCCTCTATTAGAGTTCTGATCTGCGCGAAGTGACTTTCGGCGTTCTGAACCGAGCTTCCAGCGAGAAGTAGGAAAGCGACTTCCAAAGGAGATTCTACAAAATTGTTCTGAAAGAGGAATCAGAAAATTCAACAGATTCTTTTACAAGAATTGTTGTCTGGTACTTCTGAAGAAAATTCTTCAACCTTCCTTCGTCCTCAACAGTGGGTGCTCCTCCAGAGAGTAAAGGCAAATATTCATTTGAAATTTGTCCTTGTACCGCTGCTTCAACGATCCTGTGAAGGTACTGGTTGACTAAGGTTTGACTGTACGGTGATTTGGTAGTGCTATCCAAATACCGTGAAGGAGTGTTGTATCTTGGGAGACCAGCGTCCATTATCCCGTTAGTACCGGTGCGGGGGACGTAATTGTCTTAAGGAGATTCGCTCTAAGCGTACCTCACTCCAAATACTGTATAAGTGGATTAAGTCCTTTATACAGGGGATATACTTTACAGTATATCGAGACTGACTTAGATTCAGTCTAATTGGTGCTTTAACCAAGGAAGGAAATTGAAAGGTGGTTCTTAAATTAAGGAACGTTCTATTGAACGGAAAACCTCCCACCTGATATTTGCCGACCTGGCCAATTAGATTGTTGATATCTCAGTAATCTTGATTAGTTGTCAGATTGATTCTTGTTAAGCAGAATATCCAACAATTTTATCAGGAGGTCAATCAATAGATGAGTGTGAGATTAATATCCATATTTGTCAAGATACAAATACAAAATTGGATTAAGAGCCGATTATTTGTATCCATTTATAATTACATCCTTATGAGCCATGCTTAAGTTATTAGTCGAACTCAAAAGCCTAAATCAGAGGGCTAACCTGTTGAGCTGCCATGTTCTATCCAGTATCGGCTTGAAGGGGACAGGAGTTGATGGAATCGGTTGGGCTCCGCCTAATTCATAGCCCTACTTGCAATAATGGGTATTCGTGAATAGTCCATTTTACAAAATGGCATCATCTCCTCTAAATAGTTTGTAAAATCTATAAAGTACTCAAATAAAATGTCTTCAGACAAAAAAAAAAAAACTAGCAAAAACAGACCCAACAAAGGGTATACCTTCTTCTCTTGTCACTACTTGGCATTATTCAATAAGAATTGATGGATATATAAATAAATATCTAGAAAAGCTCTATATGACAACAATTTACATGATCTCAGCTCTTCTATGCAAGAATGGAGAATCTAGTCACACAGAGTAGTCACACGAGGTAATGCCATCAATCAAATTGAAAAACCATGCAAGATCACAAAAAAGACACAAAGAAACTCGAATTTAGTTAAATGCCTTGTGAATAAGATGTTCTCAGAGAAGAAAGTTTGTTTATTGCTTGGCACACATCATTATTAATTTGTTTCATAAAGTACAAGACTATTCCATATTTTGTACAAAAAGCCGCGCCTACCATTCTCCATCAGTTTCTTTGCAACGGTATAAAATAGCTAAAAAGATCCTCCTCCTCCTCCTCCTTCTCCCATCCAACCATTTGGAATCTTGAAGCCTCTGAATTCCACCAACATTTTCACGGCTGACGACAACTTTACTACTAATCCAGGAATCTAGGATTCTACAAAATCAAGATATACAGTTTGGATATTATCAGCTTTACACCGAGAGATCAAATCGTTTCTATAGATGCACATCACATACTCGTTCCTCACCATCAGTATGCATTTTCTTCATTTGCTAGATTTCCAAATCTTTTGTAGCATCACCTAGCCAAGCACATCCATAGTGTTGGGATCAAGGCTTTTGCAAAAGGCAAGGCCTCTGATCGTGGTGCCGGCTTGCCATGGAAAATATTACATGCATCCTTGGCGTATAAAAAATAAATAAATAAATAAATAAATCAAACTCTTTCTGAGAAATCAAAATGACTTTTCTAAAACAAAATTCTAGAGAAAACATCTTGACAACATCTCTCTCTCTCTCTCTCTCCCCCTCAACCCCAACACACACACCCAACCACCCCCCCCCCCCCCCCCCCCCCCCTCTCTCTCTCAAATGCGTGCACACATGAACTATGATGTGCAACAAAATAACAAGAAACATGGTAAAAGAACAAAAAATAAGTATTTATTTAAAATTTTCATTCTCAATAATAAAGTTTAGGTATTACAAACCTATTCAGAGAGAGAAGTTATTGTAGACAACTGAATCAAACAGTAAACCCATTCCCATTCTGTTGAATCAGTTAGCCCCTAAATGACTCCATTTCCCATTTTCATTCAACACAATAGAAAATTCCAACTGATCTATACAATTCATAGAGGTATCAACATCTTGAGAAAATTCTAAACAATAATGGTTGCTGCTGATGTTTAGACGTTAAAAACATGCTTATTGTCAGTTCACAACTAAAGCCAATTGAAAATCAAATCCTATTTAAAAAATTCATAATCGCCCATTTCCCTTTGTACATAATTTCAGCAACAAACATATTCTATTATCCTTACACAATTTCTATTGCAGTTCAATGACATCATGGTACAAGTTACATAATTAGTTTCTAATAGTCTAATGACTCTTTAAAGAATCTAAATGCCAAACAAAAATTTGTGTTAAAAAATTATATGAGATTCACCATCCATTTGTCAGCAGTTGTTTGGAATATGAACTATCAAAATTAGATGCAATTCATCAAAAGATGTAGGTTATCAGAGAATGCAGCTGACTGTAAAACAAAACTTAATCCACAAGTGGTTTCATAAAAGAATGTGAAGGCAAGAGAGAATATATAACGTGCACAAGATAGTTGATAAAGACGCGGTGACTGCATAGTGCACTAGTTATAGATGAAGAGCCCACGAGCATAATCTTTATGATGATATTTGTTGAGGTGAAAAGCTCAGCATCAACAAGATCAAGATTTAGAAAATTACTTTATTTCAAGAGCATATATTAAGGTCTCAACTCATGATTTTTGAGCTCAACATGTGGACCACTCCAATTCTCAAGTAATACACACGCGCGCGCGCTTGAATTCGCAACAAATATTGTAAGAATTTCTATTGATGTGTGTATGGAAAGCAAGTGTTTATAATTCCAACTATGCAGCAGTGAAGTAGGATACCTTGATGATCTTCAGAAGTATCCTATGCTTTTAATTTGCCTCAAAACTGGACAATAAAACAATGTTAGGTAGCTATCAAATTACAAATAAATATAGCAAGCTCAAAGCATACATGTACAAATAATATAAAAGGTATACCTATGTTGGTATGATGAGCTCGTCAAGTACTTCTTCTTGAATCCAAAGGTGATGGGTAAACTTTAGAAACTGCATCCATGTGTGTGTGATCAATGATCATATATCAAATCAGATCACCAACATCAAGAGGATCAATATGCAAACTATAGGCAATAAGAAACTAAAAAGGTCAAGCTGTAGATATATCATGCCTAAAAGAACTACAATAAGCAGTTCAAGCACTTACACTGCAGATTCTCAGCTTCAAATTGGGATCCGGTATGGAGCATGACTCGAGGTTCAGATTCTTCAGAATACTTCCGAATAACTGATCAAGCTTCCATAAGCTTTCAAGCCTATTTTAGCCATTAATGAATTAATTGGCACGAATTTCTAATATCCAAGGTAAGTGTAAGGCCATGTCATCGAATCTTGATATGTAGTTGGTGGTCGTGCAGCGCTAACCATTTTAGTAGTTTGCGAAGAACCAACCCTCAAATTCCTCTAGACCACGCAAAAAGCTATGCGAAGAGGTAAGATGATATGGTTTGATACGGGAAATCACTGTCACTGAGAGAAGCAAGGAGAAAGACCAGGGTTAAATTAACATAAAAACAATCTAGACTAAAAATTTAAAAACCTGTTCAAAAAAAAATTACATTCCTGTACAAAGAGCAAAAAGAATAAAAGATCAGCATGAAGTCATTCCTATCGTCTTTTCCCATTGACACAATAAAAACTCCTTATGAAAGGTCTAACGCCAATTTGTTTCTTGTTGGAGCGCACTTGAGTTGATACAAGCTCTAGAGAATCTATACTTCACAATATTTAACATATAAAGAAGAGACATACCATGCCTATAAACACCTAAAAACTTACAGCAAACAAAGTAATCTGACGCATCATATAATGCTAAGAAACATCATCAATCCGAAAAGAGAAAGAAATACAAATACAATAATCAATCCTGCTAATGTATCACCAAGCAGTACACACTGTCGATAGTTAATTCAAATTACAGATAATAATTAAACCTGCATTTTGATTATTAAATCCATTTTTACCACATGAAACATGTCTTGACGTCTTTTAAAACTTGCCATCCAGAATATGGATCGAGTCTATCCAGTTCATCTCTTCTTCATCCAATGTGTTGCACATTGTAGTCGCTCATTTATTTCTTCCAGCATTCCCTAACAAGCCATTACAATACCACATTAGCATTCAAATAGGCTTGTCTGCATGCATTTAGAAAGAATCCATAACCAAAATGATATGAAAACCTAGAATACAAAATTAAAATTGTAACATTTATTAAAAAATCTTCAAATTTATAGAACCTTTAAAAAATATTTCATAGGCTAAAAGGCATTTTTTAATTATAAAAAATTTAAGGACTATGCTATAATAGCTGAATTGTTTATTTTTAGTAGGAAAAATCTCGGGACTAATTTATTTTAATATTAATTCAGGTCTAAAATGTAGTTTCTATTGTTTTAGTAGAAATATTGAATTGTTATATTATATATTGAATGATTATAAATCATAACAATTTGAAAATATTATGAATATTTTTTTCTCTCTAAAGCATGCAAAAGCAACAAATAGTAGACAACTTGTCATCCAATGCCATACAGGAATATTGCATCCGACCTTTGCTAGCGAGGTCTGGCCAGCTAGTAAATTGGTTGGTTGGACTATATAGGAGATCATATACTTGAGGCTGGATTACGATCTTTGTTCTAATCTCTAAAAGGAAAAAAAAAAAAAAAGATAGCGATTTAGGTAACACCTTGAAAAGATACAAAAAGAGAGTGGAAGGTTAGAGTGCTTCACCGCATACCATAACAACTGAACTTGTTTGACATTAGCATGAAAAGTGCTGAGAGTAAATCTATTTTAACATTGATTTAAGGTTAAAATGTAGAAATATTGAAGTGTTTTACTATGTATGGAATGATTATAGGGATAAATCATAATAGTTTGAAAAAAAAATTGAAAATATTATGAGTAATTTTTCTAGAGTATGCTAGCACACGGATTAATTTGCATGCAAATGATCAAATAAGACCTTGATTTGGGTTGCCACCGAGGGTTAGCGCCCTTGGAAATGGGAATGACCCCATATGTGGACCTTTGTTTTAACCTCTAAGATGGAATCAAAAAAACAAAGAAAAGATGGTAATTTGATAGCAACAATTTGACTCGGCCTGGACCACTCTAAGCCCAATTCCGTACAGCAAGAAACTTGAGCCCAACTCGTACTATGATATTCGAGTCGAAACTCGACGAGATGGTAACTTTGTAAAAAAAAGTAGCCGGAAGTAATTATTATATATTGAAAAAAATTGAATGCAGTAACAAATTGGAGGAAATAAAGCTTTCTGGAGAAAAAGCATATCCAAGCCAACTGCAAAAATTTAATAGCATAAATAAAAAAGGAAAAGCAAAAAAAGAAATGGAAGGGTAGAGAGCTTCACAACATGCCTCATCTTTGGAATTAATAAATGAAGGTAACGATGCTCTCCATGGAAGCCTTGACGCCCTCATCATCCCATTCCAGACCTTCCCACCATCCTTTTTCACACTCGATTTCCTTCAATTTGCTGCTGATTGCGTTGTTATTTGAAGGGAAAGGGAATTTCTTCAGCTTGGGACAGTCCCCCACATAAAGTTGTTGAAGAGCAGGGAGACCATATTGGGGACCACATATGTGGCTCAATTTTGGTAGACATCCTAAATGCAGTATTTTTAGGGTAGGGAAGGCGACAGCTGTCCTGTCTTGCTCCTCCCCTTCATCTATCAACCACTCCACTCCATTACATTCACGTAATATTAAACTCACAAGTGATGGCAATTCAAGAACCCAGCTAATGCTCTTCAACCCATCGCAATCGCTAATAAACACATCACGAAGGTTGTGAAAGAAGCCAGCTGATGGAGCCACTCCCCTCCAAAGGATCTCCTTCAGTTGGCGTAACCAAGAAATATGAAGTTCTTCAATTGGAGATGAAGTGGTCTCACTCTTTCTCTCAGCATCAGCCACAAACTCCACTACCTCTACATCATCGCAGGATCTCAACTCCAACAGCTGAAGGCTCCTCCAAATGTTGTGTTGTAGCTGGAGGGTGTTAACAACACCTTTCAATCCCCACAAGTCGAGGCGCCAAATGGACACGGTATGGGAAAGCATGGAGAGGCGTTGAAAAGCATCGGCAGAGCACACAGATATCGAGAGACCTTTCAACCCTCCCTTCGTTAGGCACTCCAGCTCCTCCAGTAGACATTTTTCTCTTCTACTCATACCACTGGCTTTCCTAGCATCACCATCATCATTGTTCTCAACGTCACCAACACAATCTTCAAGAAATCTACATATTCCACTGCTATATAGTTTTAATACCTGAAGTTCCTGAAGGCTTGAAATCATTCCTGATGGTATGTATTCAAGCTCACTAGTAAATTCCAGATTTAAGCACCTTAATCTTGTCAACATAGTGATGCTTTCAGGAAGCTCATTGATTCCAGTATCTGATAGATCTAAGTATGTTAAAGCGCACACATTTTGGAAAAAGGTAGGATGAATCTTCCACAAAGGACGATTGTTTTGGAGCAGCAAGAATGAGAGGGAGGGACATTCAAAAGGAACATAGGACAATTCTTCTATCTCATTATCCATCAGTGATATTACCTGTGCTTCTTTCCATTTTCTAACCTCAGCAGGTGCTTTTCTCAGTCCAATTCCTGATTTCACAATCCAATTGTTTTGATTTACTCCGCAATCTGAAGCTATCCATAAAGCCAAGTCCCTCATAACATCATGCATCTTGACATGAAAGCATTCAGAATCATCCTCTAACAAGCATGCTTTTTTAAGCTCTTCAATGAGACAGTCTCCCCTGTTATATGCCTCACTCATGCTATCAAAATCATTGATAAGATCGGTCTCTATGCAAAATGCTTTAAGCTTCCACTTGCAAATATTATAATCTTCAGGCCACAATGAACAATACAAGAAACACCTTCTCAAATCTTCACTCTTCAAACTATCATAGCTAAATTTTAGTGTGGGAAGCATGTCGTCACCGTCCAGAATTTTGTTTGGCTGAGACCTTTTCAATGCCCGAATGGCCTCCTCCCACTCTGGAATGGTTTTCTTGGCAGCCATGGTCCGTGCTATAACTCTGAGAGCAAGTGGCAATCCTGCACACTCACCAACAACTTCCTCTATAAGACCATGTATTCCTGGATTTGATTCTAGGTTCCTTTCACCCAAGATCTTCACGAATAAAGCCTTTGCATCCTCTTTGTTAAGACATTTCACTTTGATTGTCTCGTCGGCGCCCATACTGTCGCACACTGCTGTTGACCGAGTTGTTAATACTACCTGTTAAAGAAACAATAATAGAATTAAGATTATAGCATCCAATTACATAATAAGAAAATCTTACTTCTAGTAAGATTAGAAATATAGAATACTTATTTCTTTAACACTACCTTTTGCTTTCTCTTTTTTTGGCTATTGCTGCTGGTGCTATGAGTATTGGGAATTCCAACATCAAGAAGATTGACCGGCTTCCACACGTCATCCAAAAGCAACAAAAAACTCTTGTCTTCCAAGTACTGGAAGATTTTAAGAGCACGTGCCTTTGCGTCTTCATCATCATTCAGCTCCAATCCAAGACACTTGGCTACTTGAGCTTGAAGTTTTTTCAGTTGAAATTCCCGTGAGACCACAACCTGGATTAGGCGTTCAAAACCCCATTTGTCTCTCTCCGATAATATTGAATTATTTACTTTACCCATTAAGGTGGTCTTTCCCACCCCGCCCATTCCCCATATTCCAATGACTCTCACAGTTTCATGATTAAGATAGCTTTGAACCTCCTCAACATAGTGGTCCAGCCCCAAGAGTGTAGATTCGATCAGCATGGGCTGATCATGCCCTGGAGGCTGCACTGTTGCAATGTCATGGAAAGAATTTCTCTCTTTTTCCAACTGAACCATCTCCTGAAGCAACTTAGTTGCTTTTTTGCTACACTTGTACGCCAACCCGCAATTAAGAGAGGAATCTCCAAGGAGACGGCACCCTCTATTCTCGTATTCATTTTTTGTTGTAACCACTTGATCTTCAGCCGTCCTGACTCTTTCGAGCCATAACTTCACTTCTTCAGTGCTTTGCTTTTGCCGTCTCTCGGCATCCTCAATCTCCTTCTGGATGTCATCCCGGCAAGCTCTCAATTTTTCCAACTCATTTGTCGTCTTCTGCACGTTTGTCCTTGCTTTGACAAGATATCCAATATGCCTCTTCAGAGGATTCAATACCAAAGACACGATGGGCTCAATGAGAGGACTAATGAAATCCATGGCCTGAGAAGAAAGAGTGAAAGAGCTCAAATAGAAAAATCAGTTGTTGGCACGTTAAGAAAACGAGCATGAGAATAAAAGGATCAACGCCAGCTGCTCAATAGTTCATTTTTCAAGTTACGTCTTGAGACCATTTCATTCTTAATAACTTGTTCAATCACAAGTTTGAAACATCTTCAGACCATTTTCCAATGTGTCTAGTTTTCAATGGTTGTTTAGAAACTTGTTGGAGTATCGCAGCTTAAATGAAAAATCTAATAACAAGTTCCACTATGTATTCACAACTAAATTATATCAGTTAAAGCCAAACCACAAAGTCTACACTTAGGTTTCAATATACAGAAATGTGATTGTGCATATAAGAACTACAAAGTGTTTTATCTTAAATATTAGAAATTGTATTGACCGTACAAGTCTTCCGATAAAAAGAAAACACCCATCATGAATTTAACCCTCCCTCAAAGACGATCTTAGACAAAAAAAAAAAAAAAAAAAGTCAATCCTAGAATTTTTTGTGTGACATTAACATGAGAAAGAATGTCTGGAATGTTGGAACATTATATTTCTATATACATAATAAAAATGACTTTTTTTCCTCGGAGAACTAATACTGGCATCATAAAACAAAGAGAGTCTGAAAGTTAAATGAGCACCCCTTCCTTCCAAGAACCCAGCTCTTAAACAATATACTTTGGTTCATGAAGTAAACTGCAAATTAAAATAAGAATTCAGTAATTTTTACTGTTTAAATAAAAGATCAATTATATTGCTTTACCTTTTAACTGTTTAAACTTTTAAAAAAGCAAAGACGGAAAAAGATAAAAAAGAAGTCCATTAACCAATTATTGACCTTGATGATGCTCCAGTGTCGAGGAAACTTGTCACAATGCTTTAAAAAAAACAAGAAGAAGAAGAGGAAAGGGGAAAGACTAAGGCCATTTATCATGCCTCCCACAGAATTATTTGCTGGGGTCTTTGCTAATTTGTTTTTAAGTCTAATTTCTAGAAAACCAAGTTTTTTTTAGTATGCAGGAAAAAAAAAAACTTTAATGCTACTGATCATCCTTTATTAAGAAAATAAAATTTTTATCATTCAACCTACATCTTGTGACTTTTTTCATTCTGATTGAACTTATTCAACAATAAGTATGAAACATGTTTAGACCATTTGCCAATGTATAGAGTTTTCAATTGTTCTTTAGAATTTTGTTGGAACACAGATAATATGAAAAGATGATAATAAACTCCAAAGCCGAATGCAAAATCAATTTTTTAAAATTTACAAAAATATTCTTATTTATTGTTAGCACTGTTAGGATTATGACGTGAAAACGTCATGAAAGTAGTCCATTAATGTCGGATTTGGCAGTTTCCTTTTCTGGATCTGTTTTGAGTCCGAGTTGAATTTAAGTTTCCTTTATTCTGATTGAAGGAGTTTGTTAAGGATTAAGAGAGTTTTATGATCTATAAATAACCCTTAGGGGGTGTCCTTCAATGTATTTCAAAAAAATCTCATGAATTCGTAATTTCTAAGGATGTAATTCATGTAGGTGAGAAATTCGTGAGAGAAACTTAGTCACAAGAGTTCGCTATTCTTGACGGCCATCAAGGGCTTGTAATTTCCCAACGTAAGGTGTAAGTAATTCTTATTGTAATCCCTCAAAGTTTTAATAAAGTTTCTCTCCCCTTCTCTTGTGGCGTACACTCAATCTGTTTGATGTTATATTGTGTGTTAACTTTCTATCTATTCTTTTTCTATTCTTTAAGTTGTCTTAATAAGTCCTGTGATTCATATCCGCTACGCCGCCCCAGTCGATCCGGTCGTGGGGCATCCTCACTTGAAATCACAACAATTAGTATCAGAGAGCAGATTGTTTTTAACATGCATATGCACAGGCAAGAAATTTCTTATTAGATTCTGTTTTTTATAAATATAAACCAATTAGAATGACATTTTAATTTGATAAATTTTCTTTACAGAGTACATCATGGTAGGTTTCACTTCCTTAGAAATCTAGTTAGATAAGATTTAACTCCTCTTTTCTTCTTAATAAAAAAATAGGATTTCCGACTGATGGTTTTTTTTTCCGTGCTTCTATTTGCTAACTATAAAAATGCAGTGTGGAACTCATGATTTCGGAGACAAAATTGTAACATTTAGTGTGACATATATCAACCAAATAAGTCATATGTAGTTCTATAGTAATGATAGTAGAGATACTCATCCTATCCTCATTTCAAGGCAAAAAATCAAACTAAGAAATCTTCAAGGAAATATAATATGGGGAAGAAGATTAGCACCTTGAGAAATAGATCTGCTTGATATGCTACCAGCACAAAACTCCAGTCCCCTTGAGGGTTTAGACTCCTATTTAACTCTGATATTTTACTATGAAAGCCTTGTTGATGGTAGATCTTAGAGAAGAAAGCAGAGCTGCTCCCCGTGATGAACACAAACACCCAAAAACACAGAGGAAAAAGATGCAGCAGAATTATGAAAGGCTAAGATATGAGTGAGGGATAATAAGCTGAGTTGATTGCTTTGAGATTTCTAATCAAACAACAAAAGAAATACACAATTATTTATTGCATGTCACTTTTATGCTGGTCCAGTAGTGTTGAAGAAGAGGAAAGGGGACAAATTAAGACCAATGTGATCCTGTCTCCCACTCAATTACTTGCTAAAAATCACAAAAGAATCTCTTTTTTAAGAGGATGAAAAAGAAAGAGAGAAGAAAGCAACAGCTGCCTACTTGAGAAAAAGACTGAGAGAAAAAGCATCAGATTCTTGTCACCTCCAAAATGAGAAGAGAAGTGTGGGAGACACCACTCGGCACTGCAGCGCGTTTTTTGAGTCTCTTTCTTTGTTCTTTTGCTTCAATGGCACAAAAAATTATTACAAGAGGACAAAGACCTTGACTCACCAGTACAATAATGTAGATTTTACTGCTCACAAAGAAAAGACCATTTGATCAATCAAATCATTTTGATGAATGGGAAAAAATTAAGAAACTAAGCAAAAGTTTAGGTTGCTTGCTGGGGTCTTTACTTGCTGGGGTCTTTACTTTTCTATTCTTTGCTAATTTGTTTTTCATGTATAATTTACAGAAATCTAACTATGCGCACATCTCAAAGGCGGGTTTTTAAAAAAAAAAAAAAAACTAAGCAAAAGTTTAGGTTGCTCAACTTGCAGAGTGTGTAAAAGGATAAGAATGCCACCCTCAATGGCCAAGCCACCAATCACTTTTTTTATTCTCCCAATATGACTTTGTAGTCGTGACCTGCAGCAGGGCTTGTGAATACACTGTTTGTTATTCTCCTCCCACATTTTTTTTTTTTTTTT